>QRDG01000212.1:444476-477109 GCA_012064385.1 Puccinellia tenuiflora | reverse complement strand
CCTCCGCTGATGGAGAATGGACCTCACGACGAGGCCACAGTCGTCGAGCAGGACGACGATGAAGATGAACTCCCTTCTGCTCACTCGCCGAATGAGGAAGAAGAGGATGACGAAGACGAAGAGCCGCTGCGGAAGCGGCTAAGACGAAGGAACGTCGACTCCACCTCGGGGTCGTCTCCGTTGAAGGAAGTGGTTGGAGGACAAGGAAGCCCGCGACTCATCCTCCGATGCGAGTGAGCCGGTTGATCCGCTGTTCGTGCTCCACTGAATTCGGCGCCGCCCGTTGGGTTTGGGGGGATGGCATCTCCTCCCATGAGCAGCGGATGAAGACGTCACCAGGTAAGCCTCTGCAAGTACGCCTTTTTGTCTTTGTTCTTCTTTCGGCTCCTCGGACGCTTTTCTGAAGTTTTGCTTCTTTACACAGCCATCACACTGGTGGAGATGGCTTCTTCACCTCGAGAAGAGGAACATCAATCCGCGGCTGTCTCGGAGCGAACCACTGGGACACCCGAAGAGGCGCCTGAGGCCAATATCCCTTGAACGTTGAAGACGTCACTTCCAAGGGCCAGAAAGAGCTGCTGATACGACTGCAGTGGATGCTGAGCTGCTTGGGCACGTAAGTATATTCTGTCTTAACCTTGCAGATTCTTGTGTCGGTGCGCGAACAAGCGCTCCCGATGGGAGTAGCCCCCGAAGATGTGCGTGACTAGGATAGTCGGGCTCAGATTGACACTTTTGCTCCTTTGCACAGCCTTTTTGTCGCCAGCTGCTGGAGGGAGCCAAGTCCTTCATGCGCATGGAGAAGGAGGAGGGTCGACTCCGCATTGCTCTGGAGCGAGCCACAGTGAGTACCAACCCGTGCATTCAGGAGGTGTGTTGACTATCTTTGTTTTTGACTTTGATCCGGTGATTCACAGGCGAAAGGGAGAGTCTGGCGAGGCGAGTCACCGAGCTGGAGAAGTCCCTGGGTGCAGCTCAAGAGCGTGAGCAAACCCGGGGTGAACTAGAGAAGACCCAGGTTGAACGCTTGCTCGGGCTCGCCCATGTAATCGGAGGTAAGTATCTCGGCTCACTGCCTACTTTGTCTTGTGTTGACTTCGGATGTGTCACAAGTGTGGTCATCTTCGTTGTTCAGAGCCGTGCGGAGGCGCTCCTCCAGAGGATACTTCCAGTGAGAATATCGACCTGGAGACGGCTGTTGGCTTCGTTGACCGCGCCCATGCGTATGCTTCGACTGCACTGCAGCAATCTTCAGCGGCGCTGCAGAAGTCGAAAGATGCCCTGGCGAGTGTGCATCGGGGCATCTTCCCCAACCAGCCGTTGCCGGCCGATGTTGATGGACTTGCGGCCCCGTTTGAAGGCGAGGCGACCACCTTAGCGGACTACACGCGTGCTCAGACGGTACGCGGCTCAAAGTTCACTTTCCGGCTTTTGCTTGGTCATGAGGTTGCAGGCGACTTCGAGGCAGTTGTCAGCGACTTTCCTCGAAAGCCCGATGGCAAGACCAAGTCGCTAAACAGCGTCAAGGCGAAAGCGAGTCAGTTAGCTGTTAAGCTAATTGATACCTTTGAGAAGAAGCTTGCCAGGGCTGCAGAGTTAGCCTCCAAGAAGGGTCGCTCGC
This sequence comes from Puccinellia tenuiflora, assembly GCA_012064385.1. Lineage (NCBI taxonomy): Eukaryota > Viridiplantae > Streptophyta > Magnoliopsida > Poales > Poaceae > Puccinellia > Puccinellia tenuiflora. The sequence continues at coordinate 475,488 of QRDG01000212.1, read as the reverse complement.
AGTCGGAGTCTGCAGTGTAGTCTGTGTAGTAGGGTTCCCTTTTGATTATAGCCTGTAATGAACCATACAGTTTGCGGGTCTTCTGGCCGCGGACAAACTGATTCTGAAATGTGAATATGTGCCTTCGAGTCTTTTGTCATACTTTCTTCTAGGATGTGATATTTTCCTTGCTTGACACTGTCGAACTTGGCAGCCTGAGATGGGTGAGACTCCCGAGGTTGCTGTGGCCGCTGGTGTGGGTGAAGACGAGGATACTTCTTCGGCTGCACCCACTCGCCCTCGTCGTCGAGCTCGTCCAGCCCACGCGCGGAGCACCAATGACCAACGAGTGTTCACCTATATGAGGAACAAGATTGTTGAACTTGAGTCGAAGGTGAGGACTGCCAAGTTGGAGTTGGAGCGCTTGAAGTCACGGCCTGCTGTGCCGTTCTCACAGCGTGAGGAATTCCTTCTTGGCCAGATAGACCTGATCAGTCGACAACTGCAAGGTTGGTCATCTGACGCTTAGCTCTTGTTTCTTTACGCTTGCACTGTTCTAAGTGCTGGGTCTTCATGCAGATGTGAATGCTGACCGGACGGCCGAGCAGGGTCGAGTGGACGAGCGAGTGGATAGAGAAGCCGCCGGTGACTCACTCGAAGCTCGTCAATTTTGGTCGGACAAGTCCAAGGGCAGTATACTTGCAAGAATGCTGGATCGCACCTGGCGGGCTGCTTTGCTCTTGGAAGGTTGCAGAAACACTCTATTGCAGGTCAACAAGGTGTTCTTTCCGCACAACGAGCAACCTAGTGGACTGGCTGCGCTGCTGGAGAGGTACCGTGAGGGTGAAGTCAAGGCGTTGAAGGAAGTCGTGCACACCCAGCTTGTTGCCGGGGCGAACGTGGCGCTGGCGTACGTTCGAATGCATCGGCCCCATCTTCCCTTGGACAAGGTGCTTGACGGCTTGCCTGGAGCAGGTGACTACGCCGATACTCTTGCGGCTGCGCGTCAGATGATTCAGCAAGTCCAGGCCTTCAGCGAGCAGCTTGTGGGGCCGCTTGATGCGCCAAAGGAGGAACCTGTAGAGTAAGAATAGCAGTCTGTTGTTGTATGATGTTAGCTTGTAACGTAGGTATGCATGTATGTATGCCCATGTGATGTTTATTCGCTTAATGTAAAATGCGTGATTTTTCACTCGTAGACCTGTATGGCGCGAGCCCACGAGTGGTTCGAGTGGCGGCCTAGGCTGGACTTAGACCTGTATGGCGCGAGCCCCCGAGTGGTTCGAGTGGCGGCCTAGGATTTTCGGGTGATGCCTGTGTGGCGCAGCCCCCGAGTGGTTCGACTGGCGGCCTAGGCTGGACTTAGATCTGTATGGCGCGAGCCCCCGAGTGGTTCGAGTGGCGGCCTAGGATTTTCGAGTTATGCCTGTGCGGCGCAGCCCCCGAGTGATTCGAGTGGCGGCCTAGGCTGGACTTAGACCTGTATGGCGTGAGCCCCCGAGTGGTTCGAGTGGCGGCCTAGGATTTTTGAGTTATGCCTGTGTGGCGCAGCCCCCGAGTGATTCGAGTGGCGGCCTAGGCTGGACTTAGACCTGTATGGCGCGAGCCCCCGAGTGGTTCGAGTGGCGGCCTAGGATTTTCGAGTTATGCCTGTGTGGCGCAGCCCCCGAGTGGTTCGAGTGGCGGCCTAGGCTGGACTTAGACCTGTATGGCGCGAGCCCCCGAGTGGTTCGAGTGGCGGCCTAGGATTTTTGAGTTATGCCTGTGCGGCGCAGCCCCCGAGCGGTTCGAGTGGCGGCCTAGGCTGGACTTAGACCTGTATGGCGCGAGCCCCCGAGTGGTTCGAGTGGCGGCCTAGGATTTTTGAGTTATGCCTGTGTGGCGCAGCCCCCGAGTGATTCGAGTGGCGGCCTAGGCTGGACTTAGACCTGTATGGCGCGAGCCCCCGAGTGGTTCGAGTGGCGGCCTAGGATTTTTGCGTTATGCCTGTGTGGCGCAGCCCCCGAGTGATTCGAGTGGCGGCCTAGGCTGGACTTAGACCTGTATGGCGCGAGCCCCCGAGTGATTCGAGTGGCGGCCTAGGATTTAGGTAGATTGCTCGGAAAGGAAGAAATGACAAGTCTTTTCCTTCAACATCTTTATTGATTCTCGCAAACAGGCCGCCTCGTTAAAACCCTTCCAGTCCCCTTAGGTACCCTGGCGAGGGAAAGAGTGCGTAAGAAACCTGCTGCTACTTAACAAGGTGAAGCTTACAAGCTGGGGTCGATCAGGCGTAGAAGCGGCGTAACTGTGCCACGTTCCACGGATTGCTGCAGACTGTCCCTGTTTTCGAGTCCTTCAGGCGGTAAGCTCCGTTGCCGATTGCCTCTGTCACAATGTATGGCCCCTCCCATGGGGAGGCGAGTTTGTGCACCTTCTTCTGCTTGAGCCGGAGAACCAGGTCCCCTGGGACGAATGCTCTAGGCCGCAGTCGCCGACCGTGGTAGTTGCGCAGGTCTTGCTGGTAGAACGGCTGTGCGGCTGAGGGCGATGTCGCGTGCTTCATCCAGGACATCCACATCATCTTCGAGTGCTTCTTCCGCATCGGACTCGTCGTAGGCCACTACTCGTGGAGCATCAAATTTGATGTCGCAGGGCAGGACTGCTTCGGCGCCGTACACCATGAAGAATGGTGTATACTGGGTAGATATGTTTGGCGTGGTGCGTAGGCTCCACAGCACACTTGGTAGCTCCTCCACCCAGGCTCCTGCGGCTCGCTTCAATGGTACTCGCAGACGCTTCTTGATGCCTTTGCTGACTAGGCCGTTGGCCTTCTCGACTTGCCCATTGGACTGCGGGTGTGAGACGGATGCATAGCTGAGCTTGACGCCTTGTTCAGAGCAAAAATCCCTGAATTCTTCGGCTGTGAAGTTCGTCCCGTTGTCGGTGATGATGCCATGCGGTACGCCGAACCTGAAGATGATCGACCTGATAAAGTTGACCGCTGAGGTTGCGGTTGAGCTTGTGATTGGGACCGCCTCGATCCACTTCGTGAACTTGTCGACTGCCACCAGGAGGTGAGTATGCCCACCTGGGGAGGATTTCTTGAAGGGACCTACCATGTCGAGCCCCATTGCACGAAGGGCCACGCGAGTGGTATTGTCTTCAGTGCCGACGCTGGTGCATGCGGCTTGTTGGCGAACTCCTGACAGCCAACGCACTTTCTGACCAGTTCTTCTGCGTCTTGCATTGCGGTGGGCCAGTAGAACCCTGCTCGCAAGGCCTTGGCCACCAGTGCTCGACTGCTTGCATGGTGCCCGCATATGCCGGCGTGGATGTCGAGTAAGATTGCTTGGCCGTCGGCTGGATCGATGCACCTTTGGAGGACTCCTGAGATGCTTCTCTTGTAGAGCTCGCCGTTGATGATGGTGAAGCCTTTGGAACGGCGAACGATGCGCTTGGCTTCGACTGGATTCTCCGGCAGCCGCTGGTGCAGCATGTAGGCCAGATACGGGCTTGTCCACGTGGGCTCGACCAGCATTATCTCCATGACCTCCTTCTCCGTGCTTGGCGGGTTGGCGGTGCTTGCTGCCGATGTAGAGGGTCCTGGCGGGGGCCGGACCTTGATTGAGCGCTGTGTGATGCACTCGAGGAAGACTCCGGGTGGCACCGGAGCTCGATCCGAACCTAGGTTGGCCAGGACGTCAGCTTCTTCGTTGCTTTCGCGGCCGATGTGCCGCAGTTCACAGCCGTCGAAGAGGCCTTCCAGTTGATTGTACAGCTCCCTGTAGGCTATCATGTTGTCAGCGATGGCATCACACTGCTTCATGGTTTGCTGCACAACCAGATAGGAATCGCCGTAGATCATGAGGCGAGTGGCGCCGCAGTTCTGGGCCATCCGCATGCCGTGGATCAGGGCTTCGTACTCTGCTTCGTTGTTGGAAGGAGTTGGGAACTTCATCTGCAGCACGTACTTCAGCTTGTCGCCTTTAGGTGAAATGAGCACGACTCCTGCTCCGGCTGAGTTGAATTTCTTGGATCCATCAAAATACATTGTCCATGCATTGGACAAGTCGGGCTCGTCGGGCAGTTGTGCTTCTATCCACTCTGTGGTGAACTCTGGGAGGACCTGGGCCTTGATTGCCTTCGGGTGTGCGTACTTCAGCCCCCATGGCCCTAACTCGACAACCCACTTGGCGACTCTTCCTGTCGCGGCTGGGTTAGTGAGGATGTCGGATAGGGCAGAGGAGCTTACCACCGTGATCGGGTGCTCGGAGAAATAGTGGACCACCTTCCTGGACGTCATGAAGACTCCGTATGCCAGCTTCTGGTAGTGCGGGTATCGCTGCTTGGAATCAGTTAGCACCTCGCTGAGGTAATACACAGGTCGCTGAATAGGGTGACTCTTTCCTTCTCCCTCCCGCTCGACTACGAGTACGGTACTGACCACCCTGTTCGTGGCTGCCACATATAGGTACAGTGGCTCGTTCTCATGTGGTGCCACCAGCACTGGAGGGGTTGTGAGGGTCTGCTTCAGTTTATCGAATGCATCTTGTGCCTCCTCTGTCCACTCGAACTTGTCTGCCTTCTTCATCAGTTGGTAGAAGGGCAGGGCCTTTTCTCCCAACTTACTAATAAACCGACTGAGTGCTGCGACTCTGCCGGCTAGGCGTTGTACTTCATGAAGTTTGGTCGGTGCAGGCATGTCGAGTATGTTCTGCACCTTCTCAGGGTTGGCTTCGATTCCTCTCGCAGAGACAAGATACCCCAGTAATTCTCCGGCTGGGACGCCGAAGACACACTTTTCTGGGTTTAACTTGATCTGGTACTCGTTAAGCGCGTCGAAGACCTTGCGGAGGTCGTCGATGAGGCTGTCCTCTGTGCGGGTGGTGACGACTATGTCATCGACGTAGACCTGGACGATCTGTCCTATGAGCTCCTTCAAGCAGGCCTGCATCGTGCGCTGGTATGTGGCTCCAGCGTTCTTCAACCCGAAGGGCATCATCTGGTAACAGAATACACCGTGTGGTGTGATGAACGCCATCTTCTCCTGGTCTTCGACTTTCATCCTGATCTGCTGGTACCCAGAGTAGGCATCCAGGAAGGATAGGCGTGCACAGCCTGCAGTCGAATCGACGATCTGATCAATCCGCGGGAGCGGAAAGTGATCCTTGGGGCAGCATTTGTTGATGGCAGTGAAGTCGACGCACATGCGTAGTTTCTTCGTCTTCTTCTTTTCCACCAGTACCGGGTTTGCTACCCACTCTGAATCCTTTATTTCCCGAATAAATCCGGCGTGAAGCAACCGGTCGATCTCCTTGCTGATAGCATCTCTCTTAGGACCCGCGAAGCGCCTCAAGGTCTGCTTAACTGGTCTAGCGTCTTTACGGACGCGTAAGGAGTGCTCGGCGAGTTCCCTTGGTATACCTGGCATGTCAGAAGGTTGCCAGGCGAATATTTTCCAGTTCTCGCGCAGGAACTCGACGAGCGCGCTTTCCTATGCGCTAGTCAGGCTTGATGACACCCTGACCGTCTTGTCGGCGTCCGTCGGGTGTACCTGATGGGCCCTTGTGTCGTCGCTTGCGTTGAATGCAGATTCCTTGGATGATTTCTTCCGTGGTGGAAACAGAGTCCTGTCGTTGTCGACTGCCATCATCTCCAGGTGCTCGTCCATCCCAAAGAACTCAGAAATTCTGCTGAACTCGCGGTCGCAGCTGTCAGACCGGTCGAAGTCGCCTTTCACCGTGATGACACCCTTTGGTCCCGGCATCTTGAGCAGGAGGTAGGCGTAATGGGGCACTGCCATGAATCTGGCGAAGGCCGGACAACCCAGTATGGCATGATATTGTGACTTCCAGTCGACTACCTCGAAGTCGATCGCCTCTCGCTGGAAGTTTTCGGGTGTGCCGAATATGACGTCGAGTGTAACTGTTCCCATGGGCGTGACTGCTTGCCCTGGTACAATACCGTGGAAGGTATTTGCTGATGGCGTTAGGTTGGATGTTGACCTGTTCATCCTTCTTAGGGTGTCGGCGAAGATAATATTTATACCGCTGCCTCCATCCATGAATACCTTCTTCAAGGTGTACTCCCCGATCTGAGCTTCGACTACCAGAGCAGCGTGCCCGGGTCGTGGTATCGCCGGCGGGTGGTCCGCTCTGGAGAAAGTGATCGCTGTTTCTGAGCCTCTCAGGTAATCGGGTACTGCAGGTGGGTTGGTGAGTGCTTGGTAGACCTGGCGGGTGATGATTTTCTGGGTCCTGTTGGAAGGACGTCCCTTCTGTATCATGTTGATCTGCCCACGTGCTGCCGGGAACACGTTAGCAGGATCCTGCGGCTGTGGCTGTGGTTGTTGTTGCTGTTGCGGGTAGAAGGCCAGCGCTGCTTGCGCTGGGTTGGCGACTGGAGGAGGAGGTGGCGCCTGGAGGGCCAGCTGTGCGGCTGGCTGTGCCACGGGTGCCGCTTGATTATCACGCTGTCCGTTCTGAGGGACTATTCGCGCAAACGCCCTGTATATCTTACGCGCCTTTCTGCAATCCTTCAATAGGTGGCGGGATCCCCACTTGCCTGTTTCTGGGTCCCTGAACATGTGATGCTTGCAAGGTTGCTCTAACTCTTCTTCCTCAGTCAGTGGGCGTCTCCGCCACTCGCGCTTGCGACTTCCGTCTCTATGGTAGCCGCTGCCACCGTCCTGGTTGTACTGCCCTTCACTCTCACGGGGGGTTTCGAATCCCGCCGCTACTAACTCGATCGAGTCGTTGCCGACGTAACGCGGCTTCTTTTTCAGGCGCCCTTCTCGCCAGTTGCTAGGTCCTGCCTCTTGCCTCGGAGATCGTGGTGCATCACGAACAGAGTCTTCTCCATCTGCCCACTGGTTGGCTATCTGCATGAGCTCGATCATGTTCCTCGGCCTAAGCCTACCAAACTCCTCACGGAGGTCGCGGCGGTAAACGCCGTGCATGAATGCGTCCATTACCCTGTCTTCTGAGGTGGCTCCGTCCATGGTGTTGCGAAGTAAGGTCCACCGCTGGATGTACGAACGGAGTGGCTCGTCTCGACCTTGCTTGCACGCCTGGAGCTCAATGAGGGTTGTTGGCCTTGCGTATGTCCCCAGAAAACTCTTCACGAAGGCGTTCCTGAACTCGTCCCAGGTGCTGAAAGCGTCCCTGGGCTGAGTGTTGAGCCACCCGCGAGCAGATCCCGTGAGCATCAACTGGATGTACTGCATGGCAGTAGTCGAAGTACCACCTTGACAGCTGCACGCGATGAGGTAGTCTTCCAGCCAGTCCCTTGGGTCTTGCTTCCCGTCATACTTGGGTGTCTCCGCTGTTAGCTTGAAGCCTTTGGGCATCTTCGTGTCGCGGATGTTGAAGCTGAAACATGCGGCTCCGCGTGGCTCGAAGTCGTCGTCGTAGTCGTTGGCTTGTGCACTCGCCGCTCGCAGCCGTCGACTGCGGTCCACCCTTCTCTGTGCGACGACGTTACGGACATCTTCGCCTGGCTGCGGCTGTCGCAGTCGAATTGGGGCTGGGTCTGCAAGTGGTGCGGGTTCACGATCGCGGCGGCCTCGATTCTCGTGCACCCTTTCTGCTGGTGCTGACTTTGCCAGGACTTTCTCGACTTCCCTGAGGGATTGAATTTGTCGCCTGTGGAGGCGGGCGTGCGCGTCACCCTCCGGCGGCTGTGTTAGTCGCAGGTAGGTTTCGACCGCCATGAGGGCCGAAGCGGGTGTCTTGGGGACGGGGATTCCGTCCGCATCTTCCGTCATGAATGACGACTCCAGATTGCGAGTGAGGTGGACGCGATCAGCTTCTGGCACCCGTGGCATGCGAGCCCTGTGACGTCCTCCTTGCGAGACTTCCTCTGATCCGGCCAAAAACGAGTGTGCTGCCCTCCTGGCACTCGACGCGTCGGCTAACTCTTTGCGCCGAATCAGATCGGCCTTCTCTTAGCGGACTCGCTCGGACTCCTTCCAATGCAAGTATTGGACCGCCAGTTGGTCTTCTCGGGGTTCATCTGGTGAAGGGAACGTGCCTTCGTCCACGTGCTTCATGGCCTGGATCGCCATCTCCCGAGTGATGGTGAGTCTTGTCACCCTGTCCGGCATGGTCACCTCCAGCGGGTATACGGGTTCCCCGCCATTGGATCGTGCTGGGCTGGCCATATAGACTTGCGCGGGGTAAACCCGCCGAGTGGGGCTGATGCTCCCAGTCCTGCTTCCTTCGTCTGAGCTATGCTCAGAGTCGAAGATCACAGCGACGTGGCGGGTGCCACGGCCACTGCTACTGGCGACTCCGCGATGCGGAGGCTCGATTGGCGTAGATTTTGGCTTCATCCGGGGCGCGGACAAGAAGGTCGGGGTAGACTTGTTTCGCGCCGGGGTTGCAGTAGATGCGATTTTTCTGGTGACCGCGGGTGTGGTCACCGCAGTCGCCGTTGATGCGGTCGTAGATGGTGCTGACGCAGTCGAGGTGGACGCGATCTTCGCGGTAGTCGATGACGCGATCCCCGTGGCCGCAGTAGATGTGATCTTCGCGGCGGGTGAAGCCGCGGTCGGCGCAGTCGATGTAGATGCTGGCGCGTCCGTCGCGCGCAACGTGGCCAGCGTGGGCCGGAGCGTTCCGCGACTGTCCACCAGATAGCGCAGACTACCGAAGGTAATCCACGTGCTCTGCTGCACCTCAGCGTACGCCGGGAGATCCACCGGCGAGTGGTGGACGAACTCGAGGAAGCCGGTGTAGATCGACTCCCTGGCGCTGATGCCGTTCTTCATTGCAGATGAGGCCGGCGCAACCATGATTCCAACGATCTGTTCTTTCCCACAGACGGCGCCAATTGACGAGTAGTGGACTCGGCAAATCCCAAGGTTGTGTACCCCGGGTTGATTGAGGGGGAGAGAGTATGAACGTTGGTGGCTAAGACGGCTAACAGGGGGCGAGTTTACCCAGGTTCGGCCCCTCGAGGTGAGGTAAAGACCTACTCCTGCTTGTATGGTATTATCGAGGTGGCTACAATGGCGAGATGCAATCCCGCTAGGGTTTGTGTGCTGCTTGCTTGACCTAGATGACGCACCCTCCTGGCCTTTATATCACAGGCCAGGTCTCGGGTGTACGGTGCGGATTGCACGTTACAGAATAAGGAAGATCATCACCGGCCTGACCAGCTACTTGGGCCACATGGTATACTTCATGAACCTCTCTTGGCGTGACCCAGTTACTACCACCGTGGGGTACCCGAAAGGTAGCCCCACGACAGATAGACAGTTGTGCTCCTTCCACACTATGATATCGTGTGTATCTACACCTAAATGAACTAACTTGATGGTGACAAGCTAAATTTGACTTTCACAATTCCTGCATGAATCTCAACACGAAGACATTCAACACCTCGAGACGTCGGCTCAGGCATAAGAAAATCTTTTGTTCTATAGGGTAGGCACGAGAAAATCTTTGATGACTTTGATATAGCAAAACACTTTTGGCTATTTTCGTTTTTCTTACTAGATTTACCCGTCACCTACTTCTATTTGGGTGACAGGCCAACGGATATCCCCTATTATGTCTTGATGCTTACGTTTGCGGGAATTATTCCTTTATGCTTTTCAAATCTATCGTCCGGACAACCTCCGAAATTTGACAATTTTCCCATGTATCAGCGTGTACACACGATGACAACAACACAAGTCAGCTTTCAGTCGTGGCTGATCCTATAGCTAGGCTATAGTGATGGCTACCATGGGTTTCGAATGAGTGGTAAAAATTGCGGCTAACACGTATGTAAGATTTTTCTGTCCTGGACGATTTATCATTTCCGATCGAGATTATGCCAAACTGCTTTATGGTAGGTGGCTTATCCAAAACAAAAAGTTGATTATCCATATCGTAGAGGTAGGTGAAGCAGTGTAGCCGATCCAGATCATTCATGTACTTGTAGTGGAGAACGGAGACTAGTAGTCGACATAATGTTTTGGCTCACGGGTGCAGATGAACCCGTTGTGCAAAATGCACTTTTAACACATTTTAAAATATCAAAAAAATTCAAAAAAAAATCGGATGTTCATATGAAAAATGTCTATCCGTGCAAAAAAAGTTTCGCATCAAAAAGATATTTTGTGTGGCCGGTATAAAAAAGACAAAAAAATGTTACGTACAAAGTCATTTTGGAACGTCGGGGATTTGTCTTTTTTACACCGGCCACAAAAAATGTCTTTTCATCCCGATTTTTTTTGTACGAACATAAAATATTCATATGTACATCCGAAATTTTTGTTTGAATTTTTTTGACATTTCAAAATTCGGTTTTCAGGTAGTGGGTATAGATACACCTATGAGCCGAAGTGGATTTCCCTCTCTGTAACCCCTTCTGACTTGATCTTACTCTCTGATTCATTGCTTGCGAATTGCTCTTGATTTGACGGTGGTCCATTGGTGGAACAATCAAACAATATGTTTAGTCTCATGGAAGTAGAAGTTGTTGACGTATCGTAGTAGTGTTGTTGAACACGTCCTCATCATGGGATTAATTAGATTTAGCATCAGTTCATCATGCGATTTTGGACTCGGCTCCTGGTCGTGGTCTGGTGCAACGGCAGCACAGTGCAGTAGACTAATACAAGTACTGCTAATACCTCTTCCGCCTTCCAGATATTTGCTGGTCCGAGTGATGAGGTTATCCTTGGTCCTCTAGAAGGCTGACAAACATTACCTTCACACCTGCTGGTCGTGACATTCATAGGTCGAACTTGCATTATATAACACCTATTGCTAAATTGCTGAGAATACGAACGATCATTGAGTATTAAGCTCATTTGCTTCATGCACTGCCGGAAATCACAATTTTGCCAGAGTGCCGAATTTTGTGACTGCAGCCGAGTGTTATTTCACGGATACTCGGCAAACATCAATCGTTGCATAGTGCATTAGTGCTACTCCCCGAAACCAGGTAGTCGGCAAACATCAATCTTTACCGAGTGTTATGCCTTACTTCACTCGGCAAAGATGCATTTTCGTATGCTCAGCTGACCTTGTAACCACGTGTCCACGATTGTAAATATTTCCTGGTCGAGTGCGTACCGGAAAAAACACTCGGAAAAATTAAGGCATTAGCGGGTAAGTTGGCGGAAATTTATGCGCGGAATGTTAGCGGGAATGTGAGCGGGCAAAACTGGCGTGAACCTTTGCTGAGTGTATGGAGGGGGAGCAACCGAAGGACCTGCTGCACTGTGAAGATCTTGCCTGCGAAGGTGGCGGCGTTGGTGTGGGAAGAGGTGGTGCAGCGGGCTTACGCCCACACGCAGAATCTGGAGACTCATAGGTACCACTATGGGCGTCTCCAATGTAGACATAAGGAGAGGACATAAGGAAAAAAAACTGCTTAAGACCCGGCCTTAAACATTGTGAGGGTCGGTAGTAAGCCAAAAGTCGATAAGGTCGGTCTTACCGGTATGGCTCGGACACAAGGAATAGAAAAGAGTTGTTTCTCTCTCTCCTGTCCGCGGCGCGTAACACAGGAGCAAAAACAGTTTCTCTCCCGCTTGCACGGGAGCGGCCGGACCTGATCTCGCCGATGGCCATGGACAACAGCCCGACGTTGAGGCAAATCACCAACGTGCGGAGGGAGTGAGACGCGCCGCTGGAAAAGGTCATCGCACACCCCCCCCTGTACTCCTCTGCCTGCCTCGGATTTTGCCGTGGAGAGCCCCCGCTGGTAGCTGGTTAGCTTGTCGGAGACTCGGAGGAGATGAACGCGGGGGAGAGGAGCACGAGAACAAACTCTCCGATGGCCAGGGTAAAAAATAAATAAAAGCTGGCAACCGGACCCAGCTTAAGGCCCATTCTAGTACTTAAGCATTGTGGAGATTATGGTTCGCTATAGCACATTACATGGGGTCCACCTTAAGACCTCCTTCAGACTTAAGCATTGGAGACGCCCTATGTAATGGAATTTTCCCTATCTCATACATAACAATCTTTTCTACCTAATCGAAAGGCAGAATGATTGTCATGTTCCTCAAAAAAAATTCCTACGATTAGACTCGGCAAAGATGTAGGTTTTTTGTCACTTTTTTCCTTTCCTTTTTATTTCTAATCTTTTGTTTTGTATTTTTTCCGTTCATTATTTCCCGTCTCTTTCCCGCGCTTTCTTTCACGCTACTCCTAGAGGGAGGGGCGATAAAAAGGCTACCGACTGAATCCTATAAACCAAAATTTCCATTTCAGTTACCCTGTTTGTCTCTCGCGGAATCCTCATCCTCTTAACAAGGATATTCGATAGCGTTATGAGATGAGATGTTCAATTACTCGTTGTTGAGACCACATCTACTATCATGTATTGTTTGGCTACCGACGCCTTTATAACTGGTTATCTTTATAGGATATACCAAAAGACTCAGACGCCTCGTACCACCTCACCTCCAGTCACACCGTCGCACCACTTTTGATCCATCGACAACATGCATGGCTACTCGCATCTATAGAGAGCCATCGTTTGTAGCACCTACCAGTAGTAGGCATAACTCGACGCTTCCACCCGAATTAACGTGCGTAGTACCTGTCGACGACATACATGATTTGATGGTTTGAAGGATTTGCAAGAGTCGCCGCAAGTAGAACCTAGTGAGCCGGATTGAACCCAGTCTCGAGGTGGAGGGCCCCGCCGTCCTGAGAATGTCCATCATGATCTCTAGATCTAGCCTCTTCATCGCCCACACGATCACGAAGGCCGCCACCGTCGAATAAGCAGTGTCGCCGCTACTATCGCCAAACTCCTTTGTCGCCATCAGACAACCTCGGAACAAGCAGATCATGGTTAGGGTTCAGCCAAGACGTTCCCCGAATCGGTGTTGGCATGATGCTCACGCTAACATCATCCGATCAAGAATGAATTTAATTCTTGATCGATTGGGAATTACATTAAGGGACCGTTTTGACACCTACCATTTCAATCCGGAAGCATGAAATTCATTTGTGATTGCATATCCAACTTGTTTGGCTGCCATGAAATTGGACTTGTTATTTTATTTTGCTCGCGGTTGTAGTTTGTGGCGACATATATTTTTACCCGTCATGGGTGTGGCAGCATAATCTGCGTATTGGTCCGTCTTCACCATAGGAGTATTTCTTATCGCATGTGACATGTTTTTTATTTTCCTATGTGTCTTTCTTTCCCCTTCTTCAGTGTCTATCTTTCTTCCCCTCTTTCGGCTGTGTGCATCTTAGCATCTTAGATATGTAGAGTCTGGGTGTGGACACTTTCTGATTGTATTTTCTTAATGTAAACTGGATGAAGTCTAACAAAAGCGCTCTTTATCGAAAAATAAAATAAAATGATGAATGACACACGAGTCCTAATTAGCACCGCACCGACGCAGCTCAATGGTGCATTTTGAGAGGGTGCCACTTGTGCACACCCCACCCACGCGCACCCACGTCACATGTGACGCTAGGACCCGAGATTGATTCACGGCACTGCTAACTGCTCTCGGACAGTGTGCGGGTTGGAAAATAAGAGCTTGAACTGCTCATGCCGCTCTGACGGCTCAGTGCAACAACCGCGGTTTGACTACGGGGAGCGTAGATGCAGACAAAAAACGCGACCCGAGCACGCGATCGAGGCGCAAAATCGTTTTTCCATTCGATCACGGTTCCATGGCGGAGACATATCCATCATGTACGGCATGCGTTCGTCGGCTTCAATCCTGCTCTCTACTGCTTCTCGTGTTGGCTACTCTAAGTGGAGTACGTTCTTAGTCACGACCCCTGGACGCAATGCTGGGCGAATCCGCGTCTGTCTGCACACTCGCGCGAAGGAAGCATCGGTAAATATAACCGGTTTCTGGAGGGTTCCCGTGATCTAGGATTATGTTACGTGGTGGAGACTGATCGATCCCTCAAAAACGTGGAGACTGATCGATCGCGTATTCGCGCTGCACACGGCTTGTCACGACAAACAAGAAAACAGCACAGGACAGAAGGAGAGCAGAGCAGATCATGTGGGCGAAGAATAGCCAGTAGTACGTGCCGGAGTAGCACGCAAGTACCCAACAAACAAAGCTTAATTAGCTCTGGCGTCGATGGCCCCGAGAAATTCAAACTGTCGTCCATGGTATGTACTGTACTCTCTTCGTTCACATAGGTTTGTCAAAATACGAATATATATACGTAAAACATATCCTAATATATCTATATTTAGACAAACTTATATCAACTAATTTGGAACGGAGAGACTAGTGTGAATGACGCGCCTCCTTTAACATGTAAGCATCTGCTGACCGTTGAACCATGCAGTTTGTATTGGTGGGAAGACAAAAAAAAAAACCGTTCAGTACAAATTTTCTCACCCCAGGGTGATACGATGGTGATATGGTGAGTAACTTGAGAAATATGTTTTTCTGGCTAATTCACCAACACCATGATCATATGGTACGAAAAAATATAAAGAATTTTAAATTCATCAAATAACAGAAATTCAAAGCTGCACCCGAGCTCACATGCTCCTATTTTTTTTGAAAAACTAATAAAAAAGTAAAACATTATGAAAAAGTATGAAAAAAATGGAGACACACACATATAAGTTGTTCACATTCGTGCACATTTTCGGAACGAAAAGACATTTCCTGTGCTCTATGCAAAAAAAGACAAAATTAGTGTTTTCGAAAATGTGTTTTCAGATCTATTTTGACCACTCATTTTCTCTTTTTTGTACAGAGCACAGGAAATGTCTTTTCATTCCGAAAATTTGCACGAATGTGAAAAACTCATATGTGTGTGTCTCCAAGTTTTTTCAGAAATTCTCATAATATTTTACTCATTTATATTCTTTTTGAAAATAACAGGAGCTGGTGAGCCCGGTGTAGAAACGCCGCTCCCATCAAATAAGAGTAAGACTGTTGTACATATGACCTTGTTTTGGAGCGAAAGTAATAAAATAACGCTGGTTTAATTGTTGCACCCGGCCGGCCTCACACAATATATAAGAATATCTTTAAAACATATAAATATGTTTTTTTTTTGCAAATTTACCAAATTCTGAAACCGTTAGGTGCACTACTACAAACAAGGATACATCAGTTGGGTTTCATCCACACTCTGTTATTGTGTTTGTCCATATCTTAAATTGACTAAAATTTTCTTATGCCTAAGTCGATGGTGATATTGATATACCTAACTATGATCTTTGTGGATATCAACGTGATTTACGCAACTAGTCGATGACACTGAAAGGCTCATGACATTAGCTTAGACATATAAAAATCTTGGGGGTGTCATTTTGGCAACCAGGAGCATATGCTCCGGGGTTTTTAAATGTGTTTTAAGCGAATTTTGAAACGTCAAAAAAATAGTGGGTATATCTCGACACTCTATGTGTTCACAAAGTCATTTCACGGAAAATCAACATTTTTCACGCCATATGCAGAAAATAAAAAAATTGGTGCTAAAAACTCTTTTCACGAGATTTTTTTGTTTTTTTACACATGCCACAAAAAATGTTAGTTTTTTCGTGAAACTCGTCGTGCGCACATAGAACATAGAATGTCAAGATGTATATGCCAAATTTTGGTTCGTATGTCTTTTACATGTAAAAATGTTTTTCCGATGGCAGAAGCATATGCTAGAATGAATTTCTCGAAAATCTTAATTAAATGACCTTAATTTAGGCAATTCACAATATTTGCATTTTTATGAGATATTAGTTTTTTTTTCATTAAATGACCTTAATTTTAGTTTTTTTTTCGAGAATTCAAATGAGATATTTTAACATTATTTAAAATAAAGGGCTCTAGTGAGTTCGGGCTCCAATAGCGTATTTCAAATATATATTCCCTTTAGTCCTGGCTGCTGTTTTTGCTGGAATTATTCCTTGATGCATTCCATGTTTGTGTTTCCGGAATCCCTGAAATATGACACTTTTGGCGTGTACACACAACACAAATCGGTTTCAATTGTGGCTTCACGGAGTGCCTGATGTTAGATGTAATAGGGTGACTACTTTTAACTTTCTGGATCAGTTTCTAGGTTGCAAACCTTATCTATCCGGAAAAGCAATTCGGAGCCCGGGCTCATATGAGCCCGGCTGCCCTTTCCGATTTTTTTAAAATTTGAAAAAGCGTCGAAAAATTCTGAAAAAAATTACGCGGGAACATATTCATGTGAGCAACACTCGTGTAAATTTTCGACAGAAAACATCAAACTTTGCGCCCTGTGCAAAAAAGACAAAAATCTGTCTTTTTGAATAGTAGACTGTTCACCTATTCAAAAAGACAGATTTGTCTTTTTTGCACAGGGCGCAAAATTTGATGTTTTCTGTCGAAAATTTACACAAGTGTTGAATACTCCAATATGTTCATGTACAATTTTTTTCAGAATTTTTTGTAGCATTTTACTATTTCAAAAAAATCGAAAACAAACCGGGCTCATATGAGCCCGGGCACCAAAACGCCTCGCCCAGAAATTATCTATCTATCTATCTATCTATCTATCTATCTATCTATCTATCTGTATATATATATACTATAATATTGCAGTTGGACGTTCGTACGTACGTCAGACTCCAGACGACGCGCGCTTCCTCGATCGTTCGATCGCACGCGCCCCCGCGATCACGCACATGGGCCAAGGCCCAATGCCGTCGAAGCAATCTCCTCATTCCTCTCTCCCGGTCTCCCCAACGAAACATACGCAAACCTTGAGCTGCTTCTATTCGATCTACTTTTCCCCATCCGACCCACCCCACGCCGCCAGTCCTTCCCTGCCCCACTCTCCGCCGCCGCTTCCGAAGGTCGCAGATCCCGCCGCGTCGAGACGGTCGGATGGGCATCGG
Organism: Puccinellia tenuiflora; assembly: GCA_012064385.1. NCBI lineage: Eukaryota > Viridiplantae > Streptophyta > Magnoliopsida > Poales > Poaceae > Puccinellia > Puccinellia tenuiflora. The sequence continues at coordinate 458,712 of QRDG01000212.1, read as the reverse complement.
ATGTGCAGCACATGTGTGCTGCGGACCCTGGTACGCGAACTCCCCGGGGACCAGTGGTACACGGTGCTGGTTGACACAAGGGACAAGGACGGCGGCGACCTGTGGGACATCAAGCCGGTGGCGCTCGGGCGGCAACGAGCGAATCTCTGTCGGCCTGCCGCAATCACGACTATCCTCATCCCCTCCCTACATAGTTTGTCCGTCAGTTTCCAATATGGTTGGCTCTCTTCTACCGGGTTCACCTTCAATTGCAATTTGCAAACGCCATCAACACCATCCTCTGTTCTGTCCGTAATGGCTTCAGTCTATTGCCCCAGAATCTTATACATAGCAGGTAACTTCCCTACCGTTATCCATTATTTTTTATTTTAGTTCAGATACGAATCGCAAGTTACGGTATATGTGATTGATGGCCTTCATGTTATGGATGCTTGTATCCCTCTTAAAAGATCGCACATGATCTCCTTGATGTTTGGGCAGAGTAATTAACGTTCTAATAGCAATCAAACCTTCCGTGAGATTATGAACTTATGATTAGCACATAAAAATTACTATAGCCAATCACGACATGGATTGCAAGAATTTCTGATGCGGTAATGCCTAACCTAGCCTTCAATTAATCTTTTCATAATTCTTCGTTCTGCATCTGCATACTTTTTTCCATCCCTTTGGATGTGATATTTGTTTTTCTTCTCCTTTTCGGCTGTACTTGCACTTTAGGTACTAAATTTGACGATGATAAGCAAAATAAATTCTCCTCCCGCACAATAAATTGATACACTGTCCCTTCCATTTTATTTCCTACTGGTACAAGTAATGCAGGGCCACTGTGATTTGAAAAGTGACAAACTTTACCTTGAATTTTATCATATATATCTTATCACTCCAGTGTCCAATTTCTGATAATGCTACCTTTAGTTTTGCGCATGTTTTCGGGGAGGTTTATGAAACTGTGTGGACATCTTATAGAGAGAAAGGACAACCAAGGCATTCCGAAGTTGAAGCATTCTTCTCGGAACAACTGCAGGGGTCCTTTCTCATGTCCCAAGAGGATGCTGCATTATTCATATTTCGTTTGAAATCATTGAAGCAAGGTCAATTCTTAAGTATTTTGACAAAGGCTGCACGCCATCAAGCTGCTCAGATATGTTAAATCTTCTTCAGATAAACTATTAATATGGATAAAGTGGTATATGCTCTAACCATATCATCATGCATTGACATCAGTTGAGTTTGTTCATGAGAGCGTTGAAGTATCTAGGGCTGCAAACGAGTCGAGTTCGAGAAAGTTATATTCGGCTCAGCTCCGCTCATACTAAAATTCGAGTGAGCTCAGACTGAGTCGAGTTAATAGTCGAGCTGTAATATTGGCTCATGCTCAGCTTGTAACGATCTCGAGTCGATCTTGAGCGAGTTTCGAGCTAAGCAAGACAAGGAGAATTTCTATATTTGAAAGCAAATAGTTCCTAAACCACAACGACATCATAACAAATAGTCGTGGATGAACTAGCGAGATATTATTGATATGATAGTATATTCATATAGTTAATGTCAAATTTTTGCTCGCTTAATTAACCTTGAATATTTGGTTGCACGTACAAGAAAAGAACAATCCTGTTCACAATATTTAAGGTAGCAAATTATCTATTTTCTTTTAATATATATTATAATTATTATAAATAATTATAATATTTTGAGCTAACGAGCTGAAATCGAGCGAGTTAGCGCTCGCTCAAGATCAGCTTGTTTTCTAGTCGTGTTACAAAACATGCTCATACTCAGCTCATTTGTTTTCGAGTTATCTCGAGTCGAGCTAAAAAGCGAGTCGATCTCGAGCCGCTCACGAGTCTCGAGCTTTTCTTGCAGCCCTAGAAATATCTAGAGGCTCCAAAACCTCATTTAAAAGCATTTGCTGAGAAGCAGCACATTGATTATCACTTTGGTGGGATGGACGATGACACTAATATTCATGATTAAATCTCTTACCATGAAAATCATAGTAATGGGGAAACTTTCATGCTTCCAGAAGTTCAATTGATGTAAGCTCTGCTTTCTCCAGCTGGTCCATTGAACTGTTATTTTTTTCACATTTACTCAATCATAATCAATTTTTATTTCTTAGTGTTAGATCAGTACTTAGTGCCTCGTAATATAAGCACTCTAAAATAGTTATTTATGCTTGGTCAATCCTCAAGTTTTGTTTGATAGCATAGTCTTTTCAGTTTAGATGTTTTTAGTGTAAAGAGGTAACAATTATTCATGGGAGATTGACATCCTCTCCTTAGCCAGCTACCTACCCTGCGGTTTTGATGTGGTGACGCTGGAGAGTGGCACACAATTGGATTACTTTGGTGAGTTTGGTCAGCATTACTTCAGGGCATTCTTTATCACTTTGCCCTCGTGGCATTTATTTGCCCTACCTGTGACCCTATGTCAATGTAGATTGATAAATGTCTCTTGTGTAAATCCCTGATTCGGGAACAAAGGTTTGTATCTCAGGTCCCTTGATCATGAGTTGAGATTAAGATTTTATTGTATCAGAATTTAATTAAACTTTCCCGATAGATCAATATTTCTCACCTTTTCTCGTGGGTTTTTAGCAGCTTCCTTTCATTGCACCATATATCAGGAGTCTATGAAGGGTTGGCTCGCATCCACACTGAGCCATGTGTCGTAGGATCGGGACGGCGAGAGGGAGCCACACTTAGGCCCGCGAGCTGCTGGGAGGCCAGGCAGGAGCATGACAACGCATGCTACGAGGCATCGAAGGAGTCCGTTGGGCAGACGACCATGGTGAGGAGGTGGGCACATTATCAGTGAAGCATGCAACAAATTACTCTTCATTTATACAGAGCAAATGTCAGTCTAAAATGCTTTCCTGACACTCATGTTTCTTATGGGAACTGTAAGTAGTTTCCTATGAAACAATTGACTAAGTTCTGTGGATTGAGTTGTTGCTTGTTGACTGTTTAGTGAATTTTAATTGAGCCCGATTCATAATTAATTAGTATTTCATAGGTGGCAATCATCTATGGAGACCTAAGTGTTTACAAGAGGAAAATACAATCAGCTCACCTTGTAGTTTGTACATTTTATATTTCAGTTGGCTATGGGTTTGATGTACTCAGTGGCCTTCGTAGATGAAGGGAGAGAGGCAGTATTTAGCAATGTATGCACACGTCATTTGTTTCCGATAACTATCAAACAAGGTGAATTATATGAAACCTATTACTTAAAACTATCTCAAGAATGTCAACTTATAGTTGTTTATCAAATTGCATTTTAAGCAAAGTACAATCTTATTTTTATTTGCTGCTTTTTTCTACACACGTGATTGTTCATATTTATGACATTTACATGTGCAAAAATAATATGTTTGAAAATGTCGTAGCAATGCACGAGCATTTAGCTAGTAGCCCTAAAAGAAGTCTACAAATTGTGAGCAGCTTCTCCCTACCGTAAGTCTCGTTTTGTGCATGGGGAGTGCTAGGCGTCCCCCGGGGGCTCAAAATTTTCCTGCCCCCGGGTCTTCCTGCTGACACGTGTCCAATTCTGGGCTCCAAATCCCGCTTTTGCTCCTATGAAGCAAAAAACGGTTCATTGAAATAAGATTTTCGTACTATTGTAGCAATTTCTGAAATTCCCCCAAAATCCCGCTTTTGCTCCTATGAAGCAAAAAACGATTCGATTAAAATAAGAATTTTGTGCTATTGTAGCAATTTTCAATTTTCATTCAGATACCGCAATTGCTCTTATGAGACCTCGTAGCAAACAATTTGTGCTATTGTAGCAAAACTAAATGACGGTTGTAGCAAAAGAAAAAAATTATGCTATTGAAGCAAAATCGACTTCGCCACAAACATCGTCGAAGTCGTTGTAGCCAAAAAATTGTAATATTGTAGCAAAACTACATGACAGTTGTAGCGAAAATAAGTTATCTATTGTAGCAAAACCGACTTTACCAGAGATATCACTGGAGACATCGTCGGAGAATCTCGTAGCAAAATATTTATACTATTATAGCAAAATAACAGAAGTTTTGTAGCACAAATTTTATCTGGTAGCAAAATCCACTTGCTCTACATCTAAGACGAATTCTCCTCCCTCGCCGACCAAACGCAGCAAAGCGACGAGGAGATGCTGCTGCTTGTGCGTCCACGCGGGGACAAAGGTGACGGAGGTGGGTGCGGGGTCCGGCATAGGGCTGGATAGAGCGGCACCGGTCGGAGCAGTAGCAGGGTCCGAAGAGGAGCTCGGGCCATGGCAGGGAGGCGCTCGGGTCGGGGTCGAGGTCCAGCGCACACGCGCGTGTAGGCCTCGAGCTTGAGGATGGTGGAAGCCGAGATTGCTCGAGCTCGAAGCCGGAGGAGATACATGGTGATGCGCGACGGACGGACGGACGGCGAAAGGCTCTTGCCGGCGGCGCGATGGCTGCATCCGGCGGCCGGGAGCCGGGCGTAGCTGGGAGCGCGAACTCGCCGCCGCGAGGTGTGGAAGGAGGCGAGCACGCGTATGGCTGGCGGTGCACAGGGAGGAGACTCGGCCGGGTTTCGTTTCTTTGGTTCGATAGCAAGAAGATAAGGGAGCAGTGGTGTACACGTGGCGCACAGCCAGACCGGAGGACGCGAACGCTCTCATCGTCCGGAGGCACGGTAGTATTTCCCTTTGTGCATGCAGCAAGAAACTGCTCGGGAGCAGTTTTTCGAGTTTCCCAGCTCAGTCGCGAATCGTTTTCGGAGAAAAGACATATCATTACACGTAGTTACGAGCGGAATGCCACTCCACCTCTCCATCCTTTTTCTGTGTCCAACCAATCAACGCGACCTCCATCCCCGTGCGCACGCGAAGAAAAACAAAAAGAAAACGCTAGCCCTGAGCCCCCGACCTTCCTTCCCCGCTCGTGCCGCCGCTCGCAGAACCCCGCCGCCGCCGCTCGCCCGGCGCAGCCTCCGCCGGATCTTGGCTGTCCTCCGCCGGATCCCGCCACCCTGCGCCCTCTCCCGACTCATCCCGGCCCGCCCGCCCCATCTCAACTCCGGATCTCGGCAACCTGCGATCTACAGCAATGTCCGGCGACCTGCGGCTGCGAGCTCCAGGGACGTCTTCCACTCCGTCTTCTCCGTCCGCGGCCTGGAGGACGGGTCGTCGCGCATGAATAGCTCGTACGCGAGCGCGCACTTGTCCAGTCTCCAATCCATCGATCCCATCGTTTTCTGTTTTCCTGGGTTGCATCGTCGCACATGAATCCTGCGAGCTTCATCAATCCATTGTCCAGTTCAAGCTAGTAGCTAGGTTCCGTTAACCTGCCTACTTTGCTTAGAATTGATCTTATGTTCTCCGTAGATGGTAAACAGGTGAAAGCAAATTGGGATGTACTGAATTATACTACAACATTTCTTTTATTTTTGCATGTGCTCAATTATACTACAACATTTCTTTTATTTTGGCATGTACTGATTTATACTATTACTCCATGTTTTTTTTTTATTTTTTCATATTATTTAATTTTATTTCTTGTTAATTTATCACACTCAACACAACAGATATGCATATGTGAGATATTGTCATTTTGTTGAGGGAAAATCTAATCAAAAGCGCCGCATGGCAGGTATGCGGCGTCAAATTGTATGCGCTTTTCCCTATAGAGGGAGAGCACATGCATGCATGTAGAAATTTGCCAGCTCATGGTGATGTCATCGCATTAATTATAAAATTCAAAATTTTAAATTGATTTATCTCCTAAACCGTTTGTCCGATTATCGATTCGTTTACACTGTTAAATTCGTCTCGACGAGGGTTTCAAAACTATATCCATTGTTGATATGTTTTGATAAACTTTTTTTTTTCCAAAACAGCTACCAGATTATAGTACTAGCTACCAGATTTGCACAAAAGAGCTACCCGGATAATTGTACATGGTTATTATACAACTTTTTACATGTTTTTAGATAATTGCAACACATATACCATATCAAGTGTGATGAATTTTTCTCGTCACACCAGTTACCAGATTAAAATACCATGAATACCAGATTAGTATCGAACAGTTGCCATGATAATTATACATGGTTGTCGGATGATTTTTTTTTTTTAACATTGCAATGATATATACAACTATAGAGTAAGAGTTTAACTGTTTACAATACTTAACATATCCTACTATTGCACATATACTAGTATCATGCGGCCTTAAATACTGTGTACAGAAACCTAATAACCAAGTTATTTTAATCTGGTAGGTTAGTTAAAACAATCTGGGGTAACTATAAACGAAAAAAAGTTGTCAAAACATGACAATATGGGATCTAGTTTCGTAGATCTCAACACGACTAAGCCAACGGTGAAAACGGATGTTTAATCGGATTATCGGTTTGAGAGATAAAAGTTTTTTTAATTTAATCGTTGAGAGGAATCGAGGATGACGTCATCGCCTACATCACTCTGCATGCATGCAAATTGAAACCGCTGCACGGGAACTCTTTTGTGCGGCGCCGCTGTATAATTTAATCCATTTATTAATACACATATCATAACCAGGGGCGTTTCAGACATCTCACAACTCAACACATCAAATAAGTCAAAATTTCAAAAGCGCAAAAGAAGTCTCCAGGCAGTTTCTAGGAGATTCTACCCACCACAGTTTCTCCCCACTAAAATTCAGAAACCTGCTTATGCATAAGCAGAAATTTAAAAGAAGTCACCCATAGTCATGGTTGCCAGGGGTTTCCATGACCATGAGTGTTAAAAGTTGCTGCTAACGCGTAAGTACTTTGGTTCAATCGCCAGGTGCACGCAAAGCCACTATCTCTTTTGTCTCCATCCTTTCTACCTTTTTCCCGTAATATATATCTTTTTTTGAGGGCTAATCCGCAGCAATTGAATTATTTTTTTAAAGATATGGTGGTCCCACGAAAATAATTTGATGCTGAAAACAGTGATTTCTGTGTATCCAGCTTTTGCCTCAACTTGGACTGGAGCTTTCGGATCTGGTAACTGTTTGCTTTAGCTGTTCGGAAATAGTCTTTTGAGTTAGCCTCTTCACCTATGTTGCTGGTGATTCGGTGTCAAGTCACTCTTTTGAGTAGACATGCCACCTGTACCTTGGCTCGAACAACTCTAATCGAGTTGGCGCTTTCCAGCTTTTCAGGCATCTCGAACCCTCATCCCACTCTATCCTTCTTCTTGGATTCTGGTTTCTTTTATCGATATTGGGGCAAGCACAAGATTGCGATTATACCGTCGCTTTATTGAAAGTGGCATATCCGAAACTAAAGTTGATTAGCCAATATCGTAAAGTTAGCCTGGTGGCCCAGTTCTTTTGCCAGCTTAAAAAATAAACTGCCCGCTCCACAGCTTATCCTATAAGCCATTCGACTTATTACTCAAAATTCTAAACTAGTCATACTCTAACTAAACTAGAAGCTCCAATTAATAAGCCGCCGAATGACTTATAGAATAAGCCAGGTAGGGGGCAGCTTATTTTTTAAGCTGGTAAAAGAACTGGGCCCAGCAGTATAGCCGATCCAAATCTATACCTAATAATAAAAGCGTTAAGGCTTCCGCGGTTTGGTTTGGTACGTCATTGTAATTACCATTAAAGTTTAAAGAAATTACCCACCGTGCCACCCATAAGTGACAAAACGAAACGTTTTTTTTTCTTCTGTTTCCTTGGTTTGGTCCGTTTTGTCTTCGTCGTACATCGTTTCGTTGGTTTGGTGTTGCTGCACGACTCGGTTGATGGGAGTCCTGGCCGGCCTACCTACAGCTTGAGATTCCTATCCACATAGTACTATAAATATACGGGTAGGATAGCGAGTTTGTTTCGTCTCCAGGATGCGCAAGAAAAAGAAACAACCCAGAACTGTGCGCACGTCGAATCGAACTCCACCGAGACAGGAAAATCGACACAGATAAAGCAGCATGGGGAGCGGCCGGGACACGAACTCGACGATGGCCATGATGCGGCGACAAACCCCGCCGGCGTCTGCGTGCCATGCCTCACCTATCCTGACGCTGACAGCTGAGAGGGATCAGGCTGGAAATTACATTCGCGGAAGTTGATTTTCTGCAGACAAGGGTCGATGGCTTGACTAGGGATCGATGGCTTCTTGCTCTACTCTGCTGCGACTGATCCCAGATAGAAGTAATCATACGCCACCGTCCCCAAAGACACCACCGGTTCACGCCGCCTCCCCAGCTCCGGTCCAGCCGCCTAGATCCCATCGTGCCGCCTCACTTAATCCCTCGCCGTCACGCCCGCGATCCGACGCCCACGACATGGACGCTGCCGCCGACACATGCGCCGTGCACCACCGTGATGACTGCCTTCTGGCAGCACGATGGCGGTGAGCGCAGCCAGCATGTTGAGGATCGTGCGGCGTAGCCCCTCGGTTTACGTGGGGGCTGGCCGTGAAGAGCACCACAGCGTTTGCGTCATGGAGGCGGTCAAGGACGAACATGGCCTTGGATCTCCACCGCTCCACGAAGGCGTTCAAGTTGACTGCGTTGCGCTGGGTCCGACGGTTCGGACACATCGCATAGACTGCCGCCGTGGGGTATGACCGCGTCAGACCAGGGTCTTGGCCCGGCTAGCTCACGTGTGTGGCACATCAGGCGCAGGCGGCAGCGGTGCCAATCTGACGCGGACTGTTATCAGCGCGGCTAGACGGCAATCGACGAAGCGGGCATGGTGGTCGGCACCTCACTGCAACGGATGGCTGAGCGCGGCGGTGGCAGGAGCAGGACGCCAGAACGGGCATCAACCACGATGGGTCGGCCACGGCGCGCCACGAGCGTCAGCGTAGCCATGCCACGGCTCCCTGCAACAAAACGACCGGGCTTGGCCTGTGGACGTGTGTGCATCTTGCCATACAAGGTACGAGCTACTACCTCATTCTGAATGAACACATACTACACATTGTGAATTTGTGATAGATCATCTGTTGCATGGTGCAGTTTCGGGACAAAGTGTTGTAGGCAGTGATTGATGATTGCAGTTGCTTCGTGCTCTGACCAATCTAAGGTAGAAATTGTAAATCCTTTTCTGTATGCCTTCACAACAACTCTTCACCAATACTACATAATATTATCTATCTGCAAGGTATGTCTTAAATAAATATTCAATAAGAATTACTCACTCCGGTATAGTTTACAAACATGCATGTAGTTCAACTTTGACCGTTAATTAGGTCAACAAAATATCTCACAAAAATCATACCATTAGAAATTTGTTTTGAATATCAATAGAATGTTGTAGCTTTTGTCATATGTCTCATATTTTATTGAAGACACCCTGTTAAAATTTACCGCAATGAGTAACCCGTTGCAACGCACGGGCAAATTAGCTAGTAATCTACTCGTAGCGGAGACCGGAGAGATTAGCTCTCTGAAATCAATCCCTTCCGACTTGATCTGTGTACTCTCTGAATCATCGCTTGCTACATGCTTTTGGTTTGACAGTGGTCGAACTGTTCAAAGTCGGCACGTTTGATTTGTATTTTCCCCCAGCGTATATATTGATCCATGAGATCATCTCACGCGACGAAAAATTACTGCGAGCTAGAGTATTTGTGCTGAAGATGGCCGAATGCCACACATTGTAATTCGTGTATATATCTACGGTGAACCAGGTACCTACGTCCTGCGTACTTGCACTTGGGTCTGCGGTTTCGTGATAACTGGCGCTTAGTTAATGTAATATTTGATTAGTGGTTTATGATTCAATCCTTAATTAGTTTTTAGTTGTGCGCAGCTCTTCTAAAATTTTGCACTGTAGTGTCTGCAGGTTTATGTCTTGTAGAACCTTGTCTTCTTTCCAGAGGAGTTTTAGTCTTCTAGCTATAGTTTTAAGCTGCTGCAGTGTAGAAATCTAGCTACAAGCTTTAAGTTCTAGCTAGAGTTGGAAGTTGGTGAACACATATGCATGTGACCCGAACACCGATGGGCCCGATTAAAAGTCAGGCTGTCGACCACGTTTGTCATACTAGTTGCTAGGGAGTAGCTTGCACCTCAGTTTAATATTGGTGTTTGCAAATAGTACTTGCAGTCATTTCTCTTGTTGTTCCCTTAAACCCATGTATTTTGATCTTACGAATGGACATATGTGAGACTTTTGTGCAAATAATTTTGAACATTTATTCCAAATTTTTTTTTTTGGCCTCATAGGACTAGATGAACCACGATAAGAGGCATTGGATTGGAGGTAAGAAATGCACATGTTGTTTTGCCTCATAGGACTAAATGAACCCGTTACGAAAAATGCATTTCACATATATTTTGAAATGTCAGAAAAATCAGAATACAAATTCTGGATGTACATTAAGAATTTCTATGTTTATACATAAAGTTTTGCGAAAAAGGACATTTTACGTGGCTTCTGCAAAAAAAAAAAAGACAAAAAAAACCTCGTGAAAACTCATGTTGAAACACCGGAAATTGTCTTTACTACACAAGCCACAAAAATATCTTTTTTCCATGAAATTGTGATTGTGAACATAGATTGTCTAGATGTACGCCCAAATTGTTTGTTTAGAACTTTTTGACACTTTGAAAGGCGATTTTTGGGTAGTGGGTGCATCTACACCTATTAGCCAAAACACATTTTCCATAAGAAGTGCGCTTTTTTTGTAATTTATATTAGAGGAGTCCATTGACCATTTGTGTTTATTTTTCAGAGTAATTCATTTTACTTTTAACATTTCTCCTACTGCATTTATTATCAGGGCCGGCTCTATGTTTTGGAGGGCCCTAGGCCGAAGTCGGTGATAGTGGGCCGTTAAGGCTATATATGTACGTGTATTTAGATACTAGTAGACATATAAATGTATCTACTTTTACTTGCAATATTAAAAGTTAACATATACATCCACACATTCATACTTTGAAATGTCTATAAATCATTATGAAGCACTTGAGCAATGTCACATAAGGGAAAAAAGGTTAAAAGTAGCAAAATAATACAAGTATGTCCGAGCTATTTTGATTACCTCAATAAAATAACCAAACTCCAATGACTCAATCAACAATAATACTTCAGTGCTTCAGAAAACCGATTGTGTCTCGTTTTCTTTTAACCCTTTTCTTAGCGCCAGACAAGTGTTTTGGAGGCAACATTGTAACGCCTATAATTGTGAAGAACTTCAAAATTTAGATGCCTAATCTAACCCAAATCTGAAAACCACATCAGTTCATGGACGTACCAGGGCTGCCTAGCGGCAGGGCCGCAGGGCGAGGACAATGAGGCGCGTGACACCTTGAGAAGCAGGGCCAAGAGATGATACGTCAAGGCGGCGAGTGACAGGGCCGTCGGAGCATCGCCGCCGCGTCGAAAGCGACCTTGGCGAGTGGGCGTCTCTTCTGTTATTCCCGATCAAAACGACGAGTCGAGGAGCGTAGGAGACGAAGAGATTAGAGTTATTTTGGCCCTGAGTATTCCGATCGTGCCGCTGGTCTCTAGACTTCTGTGCAAAGTGGGTTTTCACGGCCCAATACGTACCAGCCTATATATGCAAGAACATGTGATCCTGGGCCCTCCTCTGGCATGGGCCCTAGGCCGTCGCCCCTCCCGCCTAGGCCTAGAGCCAGCCCTGTTTATTATTAATGTTTTTTGTCAATTGTTTTAAAGGAGATTGAAGAAAACAAAAACTCAAATTCGTGTAGACGTTCGTGTATTTCTTTCGGCACTTTGGAATTGTCAAAATGAGAGGTGTTAACAAGTCTGGGGCTCCCCTCGTTTTGCAGGCTTTCCAAAGAGCCGCATACTGGATTTAGATGTGGTCCTTTCGATCATCTATCCGTTGAACTATTGGGGGTCGTTCGAGCTGTCTTGAACCATGGTACACTACAGAAAATATGTTGACTTTTGACCCACCATTTTGGTCACTATTTTCTATATTTGACCAAAACAGTTTCTAAAAACAGAGCTTCAAATCTAGAGGGTCTTTTTTTAATGACCAAACTAGTAGTGACTAACAGAATTTCAAATCCAGTCCATACTACTCATCTATATGTGCTTAGCACAACAATTCCGCCCGTTTACTTTTTTCTGTGTTTTTTTTTTTTTTTGCTAAATGGACCAACTTCTACGCGGTAGTTCACCAGCACGACGCAAGACAAAACAAGCGTGATTGGGCCCGATCAGCAACACGCAGGAAAACCCTAGCGCCTGATCTTGAAGGTCGGCCGGCGATGCCTGCTGGGTTCCTGTAAGAGACCACTAGTATTTCTCCTCAATCTCTACTGATTCGGATTACAAGCTCAGATTGAGAGGAACATTGGTGGAGGAGGGTGGGGAAGAAGAAGGAGAACAAGCACGCTCGCCACACACGCCTACAGCCAAGCCTCGGCCGAAGCCGCCGTCCAGTCCGTTCCTTCCAAGCCGAGTCTCCTTGTGGTCGCTCCATTGATATATATGCATCTCACATCTTGCTCCCAAACAGGCCATGGCCCAAGGTAACGGCCCATCGGTCAGCCCGTGTAGATAGGTCGTTGACAGTTCCACTTGCATGCGAAGTTCACTATCTGTCGTCCCTGTCTTAACGATCCATGTATCGCGATTGTGTTCTCGCTTTGTGGACTTGTGGTAGTGCGGCTTATCCAAAACTGAGGTTAGCCATATCGAGAAGGCAGGTAGCTGACCAAAGCATATACTCGCTTCTTACTTCTGGCACGTACTCTACTCTCTGATCCTTTTCTTGCTAAGGTAGGCGAGTGAGATTTGGAAATCCACTTTGGCACCCGGGTGCGTATTATTTAATAATAAAATTTGCCATGTCGAAGAAATAGGTAATAAATATTACGGATTTATGTTCACATTTTATGTGTCCACAAAGTCGTTTTATGAAATATCAACATTCTTATTGACATGTGTAAAAAAAATAACATGTATATATCACATAGGTCACAAAGAATCGCTTCGATTTGTCAAAATCTGAATTTGACATGACAGGACGTGGTTGCTAGTATTCGCAATGATGACATAATGTGAGTACAAACTCTGCACATATGACACGACGTGTCAAGATGCCTGCGACGCGTGTTATACAAGTGTCGAACAGTTGACATGCATAGATGCATTGGTCAAATTAATTGTCTTTGGAGACGATCTGATATATCTGGACGTGTCACAAACATGTTTTAGAAGAACTGACGCGATAGGTTACGTACATAACTTAAACAGTTGTATTGCAAGTTTATGATTTTTCCCTGGTAGTAGTACACTTAAAAGGAAGATTCCGAACCGCCGTGATATTAATGGATGTCGGCCGTTTGTCTTCGTCTCGTGGAACAAGGCCGAGCACGCCGTTCAGACTGCGTCGATGCAATAAGTGCTCGCTTCTGAAAAATTGCTTTGATGCGACGTAGGCGAGGCGGCGCGAGCAGAGCTGCGACTGGGCATGCACGGGCGGCTGCGTGGAGGCGAGCACACAAGAAGGACATAATTTTCTATTTTTTATAAGTTGAAAAAGAGGATTAATCAGAGCTCGACTCGGGTTCTAAATTTGTTTGCACGAGATATCAAGGTTGAAAAAATGAAATGATTTTCAATTCTTTTATAAGTTAAAAAAGAGGATTAACCAGATATTAGTGTCCTATTTAGTATATAGGACACCAATACTGGCTGATCCTCTGGTAGGGGTGCCACATTCGGGGCTTATAAACTGGTCGTACACGCTATGAACTAGCGAGGTTGGACTAAACACGCTATAAATTGCTTTGATGCGATGTAGGCGAGGCAGCGCGAGCAGAGCTGCGACTGGTCATGCATGCAACGGACGGCTGCGTGGAGGCGATCACACACGAAGGACACGAAGTCAGACGCGCGTACGCTTGTTCCATGCACCGCGTCATTCTGGGTCGCCGGATCTTATTGAACGACTTAGGTCGAACCAGCGGGCCGATCCAAACCCCATCTATCCAGCCAATCAGCGCATCACATGCCCACGAGCCAATCAAATTGCAGAACGAGCGCACACGCGGATCGGCGCGTCACCTGCGCACACGCGGATCGGCGTGTCTGATCCCAACCGTTCACTCACCAGCGATCAACGGTTCAGAAGCGGGAGGGGTTTCGGATGGGGTTTTTGGGGTTTCCGGGGTTTAGGGTTAGGGCTAGGGTTTCACTGAGCTAGGGTTGAGCATAACTAATTTAAAAAAATCAAAAAAATATAAAACTTTCGCACATTGTCGTATTATGCAACCAAGTTGCTATAAAAAATATAAAACATGTCATATCCAC
>QRDG01000212.1:245760-443485 GCA_012064385.1 Puccinellia tenuiflora | reverse complement strand
CTGCTGGGCATTGTCCATCCAAATCTAAAAAAAGCAATCAGTTATTGTTTTTTTTTACCTTGAGCGATCAACTGATTCTAGATATTTTTTCTTCCTGGCCATCGGTGGCTCTTAGGATTAGCTCGTCGTGCTGTTACAAATAGAAAAAAAAGTTGCTTACTATGTAAATTTTCTACTTAAATTGAGAAGTCGCTGCTGGCCTTCGGTGGATCTTGGGCAACCAATTTAATTTTTCCCTCTTACTTGATAAGTCAATACCTTTGTAAATAAATAAATTAAGCACATTTCTAAACTTGGAAATCATCTGTTCCTGTTACAATGGGACTTGCAATTGCAGCAAAATTAGCGGTGAAGAGTTGAATTTCGCCCCTGCTCCCCTTTTGGTCACGCTCCGCCACTGCCAAAGCATATACTCGCTTCTTACTTCTGGCACGTACTCTAGGGTCCGTTTGGGAGCTCTACCATTTTGAAGTATTTTGAGAATACTACAGTTTATAAAAATATTGAAGTATCAAATACTTTGAGGTGTTTGGAGGCAACGAAAACTGCAATTAAGATACTGTAGTATCCTCCCAAAACGTTGTTTTTTTGCACTGTAGAAAACTTCACTCTTGACCTCTTTTTCTAAACTGAAGTATTCTCTTGCCTGGCACTAGAATACTGTGGTTTCGGAATACTGCAGTTTTAGAAAACCGTAGCTGCCAAACTAGGCCCTACTCTCTGATCCTTTTCTTGCTAAGGTAGGCGAGTGAGATTTGGAAATCCACTTTGGTACCCGGGTGCATACGCACCCGGTATTTAATAATAAAATTTGACACGTCGAAGAAATAGGTAATAAATATTACGGATTTATGTTCACATTTTATGTGTTCACAAAGTCGTTTTATGAAATATCAACATTCTTATTGACATGTGTAAAAAACAATAACATGTATATATCACATAGGTCACAAATAATCGCTTCGTTTTTTGCCAAAATCTGAATTTGACATGACAGGACGTGGTTGCTAGTATTCGCAATGATGACATAATGTGAGTACAAACTCTGCACATATGACACGATGTGTCAAGATGCTTGCGACGCATGTTATACAAGTGTCGAACAGTTGACATGCATAGATGCATTGGTCAAATTAACTGTCTTTGGAGACGATCTGATATATCTGGACGTGTCACAAACATGTTTTAGAAGAACTGACGTGATAGGTTACATACATAACTTAAACAATTGTATGCAAGTTTATGATTTTTCCCTGGTAGTAGTACACTTAAAAGGAAGATTCCGAGCCGCCGTGATATTAATGGATGCCGGCCGTTTGTCTTCGTCTCGTGGAACAAGGCCGAGCACGCCGTTCAGACTGCGTCGATGCAGTAAGTGCTCGCTTCTGAAAAATTGCTTTGATGCGACGTAGGCGAGGCGGCGCGAGCAGAGCTGCGACTGGGCATGCATGCAACGGGCGGCTGCGTGGAGGCGAGCACACAAGAAGGACATGATTTTCTATTTTTTATAAGTTGAAAAAGAGGATTAATCAGAGCTCGACTCGGGTTCTAAATTTGTTTGCACGAGATATCAAGGTTGAAAAAATGAAATGATTTTCAATTCTTTTATAAGTTGAAAAAGAGGATTAACCAGATATTAGTGTCCTATTTAGGATATAGGACACCAATACTGGCTGATCCTCTGGTAGGGGTGCCACATTCGGGGCTTATAAACTGGTCGTACACGCTATGAACTAGCGAGGTGGGACTAAACACGCTATAAATTGCTTTGATGCGACGTAGGCGAGGCGGCGCGAGCAGAGCTGCGACTGGACTGGTCATGCATGCAACGGGCGGCTGCGTGGAGGCATGCACACACGAAGCACATGAAGTCAGACGCGCGTACGCTTGTTCCATGCACCGCGTCATTCTGGGTCGCCGGATCTTATTGAACGACTTAGGTCGAACCAGCGGGCCGATCCAAACCCCATCTATCCAGCCAATCAGCGCATCACATGCCCAGCGGATCGGCGCGTCACCTGTGCACACGCGGATCGGCGTGTCTGATCCCAACCGTTCACTCACCAGCGATCAACGGTTCAGAAGCGGGAGGGGTTTCGGATGGGGTTTTCGGGGTTTAGGGTTAGGGTTTTCGGGGTTTCTAAGGTTTAGGGTTAGGAATAGGGTTTCACTGAGCTAGGGTTGAGCATAACTAATTTTAAAAAATCAAAAAAATATAAAACTTTCGCACATTGTCGTATTATGCAACCAAGTTGCTATAAAAAATATAAAACATGTCATATCCACATTTCAATGAAAAACATTCACACAATCTAGGTATCACGTACGAGGTTGCTGAGGATTCGATGCAAATGAGTTAGGGTTGAGCATAAGTAATTTAAAAAAATCAAAAAAAAAAAACCTTTCGCACATTGTCTACTTATGATACTAAGTTGCTATAAAAAATATAAAACTTGTTATATCCACATTTGAATGAAAAACATTCACACAATTTAGCTATGGATGGAATGAGCTAGGGTTGAGCATAAGTAATTCAAAAAAAAAATCAAAAAAATGTAAAACCAGCGCATATTGCCGTATTATATGGCATAGTTACGATATAAAAAAATATTAACTTGGATTTTGAGTCGGTCAACGTTGTTTTCACTAGTAGGAAAAGGGCTATAGCCGCCAGCCACTCACTGGCGAACAAATAAAACGTGTTCGCCAGTGGTAAGTACCGCTGGCGAACTGTAAAACTGATTCGCCAGTGGTACATGCCTTACCACTGGCGAACTGTGTGATCGCTTCGCCAGTGGTAAATGCGGACCCGGGCGTACTGAGCGGGGTCATCTACCGCTGGCGAACGCACGTACCTGTTCGCCAGCGGTAAGTTAG
Organism: Puccinellia tenuiflora; assembly: GCA_012064385.1. Taxonomy (NCBI): domain Eukaryota; kingdom Viridiplantae; phylum Streptophyta; class Magnoliopsida; order Poales; family Poaceae; genus Puccinellia; species Puccinellia tenuiflora. The sequence continues at coordinate 440,608 of QRDG01000212.1, read as the reverse complement.
ATACCACTGGCGAACAGGAAACATGATTCGCCAGCGGTAGATGGTCCCGCTGGGGTCTCCCGGTCCCGCATTTACCACTGGCGAAGGACGCACGTGGTTCGCCAGTGGTAAGGCATGTACCACTGGCGAACCTTCCTCTTGTTCGCCAGTGATTTCCTGGCATTTTCACCAACCCGACCAGCCCCCTTCCTCCTCTCCATTATTGCACTTTCCTCTCCTCTTCACTCCCCATTGTTGCTACTCCATTAAATGCCACCCCTCCATCATTTCCTCTAGTTTCAACCAATAAAAACTACTTTAGTTGATAGATCTAGCCTCACCTCCCTCTCTCCAACCTATCCACCAAAGGATTTCCCTCCACAACTCTAGATCTAGTCCTCTCTCTCTCTCTCTCTCTCTCTCTCTCTCCAACACATCGTTCTAGCTACAAGCATTACACATCAATTTCTCGGTGAACTTGACTCGATCTCGTACGTGTGGTCATCTAATTACGGTGGATTGACTTTTATATAATAAATTAAATTAATGATTTTTTGTGAAATTTGACCGAAATTTGCCGGAATGGACCGAAATTTGCCGGAATGGACAGAAATTTGTCGGAATGGACCGAAATTAATGATTTGTTGTGAAATTAAAATGAGTTGCCAATATTTTGCCGAGATGTTGATTAATTTCCGTCCATGGACTTGTTATAGTCACTTGATAACGGAGTCATATCATTAGGAGTAATGATGTGTTGGACAAGACCCAAATAATAAAGAGTTGCAATTGATCGTGTCACACAAGTTTCATTGCCAACGCTTTTAGTATGCCAAGTATAGTTTCCTTAGACCATGAGATTATGTCACTCCCGTTTACCGGAGGAATACTTTGTGGACATCAAACGTCACTTCGTAACTGGGTGATTATAAAGGTGGCTTTCAGGTATCTCTGATGGTATTTGTTGGGTGACATGAATCAAGAGTGGGATTTGTCCTTCCTTGTGACGGAAAAGATATCTCTGGGCCCTCTCGGTAATATAGCATCAGAAAGGTTGCAACCATGTGATTAAGTGTTAATCACAGAGATCCTATACTATGGACGAGTAAAGAGAATTTGCCAGGTAACGAGATAGAACTAGATATGGAGATATCAACGATCAGATCTCGGGCAAATTAAATATCGGTGAGACAAAGGGAATCGTATATGAGATTAAGAATCTCCGGCATCGTGGTTCAATCGATAAGGAACTTCGTTAAATATGTAGGAGTCAATATGGGCATCCCGGTCCCGCTATTGATTATTGATATGATCATGTCTGCATGTTTTCGAACCCGTAGGGTCACACACTTAACGCTCCGATGTAGCTAGGGTTAGCGATGAGATAATTGATGGTATGCACGAATGGTGATTCAGAGTCTCGGATGGGATCCCGGACGTCACGAGGAGTTCCGGAAGAGTCCGGAGAATAAGATTCATATAAGGAAAGTGGTTTCCGGAGGTATCGGAAAAGTTCCGGAATATTTCGGTAGGGTACCGGAAGGTTCTAGAAAGTTCTAGAGGAGTCTAGAAGTGGGACCCACATAAGATATGGGGCCCACATGGACCAAAGGTGTGCAGCTAGCCACTTGGGCCAGCCACACTACACAATGGCCCATATGGGCCAAACCGGCCAACCAAAGGGCCAAGGGGCCCAAAGGGGGGCGCCCCAACTTGGGGGGCCAAGGCAAGGGGGGGCCGGCCAGCCCTTGCCCTAACCCTAGCCGCCCCATATAAAAGGAAGGGAGGGGAGGGGTGCGCACCACCCATTGGCTGCCCTAGCCGCACCCTCCCTTGGCGCCCTAGCCGCCGCCCCTTCACCTCCATAGCCGGCGCCACCTCTCTCCCCGGAGGGCTGCCGCCACCACCACCTCGATGCCCTAGCCGCACCACCCCTAGTGTAGGGATGCTGCTGCACCTCCTCCTCTCCCTCTCCTCTTTCTTGGCTTGGTGAAGCCATGCTCGTGGTGATCTACACCATCAACGCCACCACAACCGTCGTGGTGCCGAGATCCATCTAGCCATCTTCACCTTGCTTGCGGGATCAAGAAGGCGGAGATCTACATTGAGCCGTACGTGTGGATACCGTGGAGGTGCTACCTCTTGTGGCACTTCATCGGATTGGATCTTTGAGGAAATACATCTCCTCGCGACTAGATGAGTCTAGTTGCGGGGATCGACTAGCCAACCCCTGCACTGACAAAACGCGTTTGTTGATCTTCAAGGGTAAGAGATTGGATCTCATCTTCGCTACCTTCGTCTAGTAGATCTAGGGTTTATTCCGCTTGCTGCGTAGGAATTTTTTTTGTTTTCTATGCTGCGACCCCTTCAGTGGTATCAGAGCCTAGATCTATTCGTAGATGTTGGTGCGATTAGAACACAAGTGTTGTGGGCATTGATACTTTATGTTGCTACCTTCTCGCGTGCACTTTGCGGCTTTGCGGTATTGTGAGATTGAAGCGGCCCGGACCAACCTTACTCGTCCACGCACGAGAGACCGGTTCCACGACAGACATGCAACTTGTATTGCATAAGTGGCTGGCGGGTGTCTGTTTCTCTTGCTCTAGTGAAGATGCAATTTTCAATGGAAGGCCTTTCAAAAGGATGAGTAAATAAGCAACTTCTATATCACCGTTGTGGTTTTGCGTAGATTAGAACGGTTCTATCTCGTTGACCCAAGCCACGTAAAAATTGCATAAACAAAGTAGAGGACGTCTAACTTGTTTTTGCAGAGGGGGTCATGTGATGTGGTATGGCCAATATGTGATTTGTGATAATGTATGCAATGATCATGTTTGTAATCTTTCACGACTTGCATGTCGATGAGTACGGCAACCGGCAGGAGCCATATGGTTGTCTTTTATTTTATGTGACCTGCGTGTCATTGAATCACCATGTAATTGCTTTACTTTATTGCTAAGAGTAGCATTAGTTGTAGTTGCAATAGTTGGTGGACAACCATGGTGATGACGCCATAATGATGGAGATCATGCCGGTGATGGAGATCATGCCGGTGCTTTGGAGATGGAGATCAAAGGCACAAGAAGAAAGGCCATATCATATCACAATTATGAATTGCAAGTGATGTTAATCCTTTTATGCACCTTATTGTTATGCTTAGATGTGATCGCGACGGTAGCGTGATAAGGTGATCTCTCACGTTAATATCAAGTTGTGTTCTCCCCTAGTATGCACCGTTGCCAAAAATCTTCGTTTCGAAGCACCACGTGATGATCGGGTGTGATAGATTCTACGTTCACATACAACGGGTGTAAGCCAGATTTACACACGCGAAAATACTACGGTTTCCTTGACGAGCCTAGCATGTACAGACATGTACTCGGAACACAAGAACCGAAAGGTTAAACACGAGTCATATGGACGATATGATCAACATAATGATGTTCACCTTTGAAGCTACATCATCTCACGTGATGATCGGTTGTGGTGTAGTGGATTTGGATCGTGTGTCACTAAACAACCAGAGAGATGTTGAGTTTAGTGGGGGTTCATTAATATGAACTAAAATTATCATAAACAAAAGTCCTAAGATGTCTTTGCAAAAATCCTTGTAGATCTTGGTCGACTACGGTAGTCAGTTCGTTGCTGAAAAACTGCGTCTCGATGGGTTTTTTTGTTAAGTGGTACCTGCATTTGAAACAAGTCCTAAACACCCATGATCAGCTCTACGTGCTAGAAGAACCAATAGGAGATAAACCCAAATATTTCTGCAAGCGATGAAGAGTACATGGAGTGGTTTTGAACCACCTACTTGAAAGTCAAGTGGATGATGTGCACCTTCATGAATTCTGACCGAAGTAGACAATTCAAGAACTTGATTGCAATGGAGATTGTTGATGAGCTGAAAAATAGTTTTTCAGCGCAAGTTAGAATTGTAAGGTTCGAATGTCTGAATGGTTTTCTTTCACTCAAGATGGAAGAGAACACTTGCTTGGAACAACACCTGAGGATAATGCATGAGATACATCATTGTCTAGTGCATGTTTGGAACCACGAGATAAATGACGGTTTCGCGATAGGTGGGGTGATACGCTAGCTTCTCCCCAGCTTCAAGAATTATGTCGGAGACTAGGTCATGGGAAGGGATTTGATCACTTTCTGTGAGTTTGTGTCTCGGCTGCGTCATGTCAAAGTGGAACCCATAGCAAGAGAAGTTGGCAATGCAGAAAGTATATATTAATATACAAGTTATAAGTGTTTAAGTCCAAATTGCAATTGTGGCGGTTTCGATAAGTATTTGATACTCATTCTGTTTTATGAAAACAGAACCTGCTACTTGAGATTTGCATAAAGGATATGGGAAGACGTTGCGGAATGATGGCAATCAAGGAGTTGATGCTAGCAACGATCTGTCTCTACATTTATCATTTGGATTAGAGGATTTGAATAAGTTTTGTAATCGAATTAAGTGTGATTTTGATTAGTGTGTCTTGCTTATGTGAGACGGTTATTCATGTTAAAGACAATGGTTGTTCTATTTTCATGAGTGATCCTTTTTGGAAATCACAAATTTCGATTATAAGTGTGTTATTCTTATTATAATCTAGATGATAAATTGGTTGAACATTTATAAAATATGAGACATACTAAAATATCCGAAACTTAATAATGACAATTGTGTTAGTTGTGCTAAAGATTGAATAAACATTTTGATGTTTTATCAATGCGCCTTATTGAAGGAGTATGACTAAAATGCCACCCTTTGGAAGAGTGACAGGAGTTGCCGGAAATAAACACAAGTGTTGGTTGTATTTTCAGCAAATGTTAGATGTCATTATTTTGTGCGCTCCATCATAAGTGAAATGATTAAATAGGTGTATTTATTCAAGTTATGATATTTGATGAGATCAAATAAAATTCTGGAGTTTAGGATATTAAGTTAACAAGAAAATTGAGTCTTTATGATTTGATCAAAAGAGACAAAATATTTGAGTTATATGTTAGTATGTGGACTTGTGAGAAGTGTTATCACAAATTACAATGTTTAGAATATTTCAAAGGTGTTTGATATGTCCTAAGATATTGTAATCACACATTATTTGATATTGTGTGGTCTCAAAGAAGGGTTTTATTTCGGGGGTTTAATAATAGCATTTAGATTTATTTGATAACACTCTGTTTATAAATAAGGATCTATTTAATGATTCGCATAAACATTTTTCATATGAGTTATGAGAAAAGGTGGTTTCATTAATTATGAGATAATTAGAGACTATTGCGAATAATGTTGTAGTATATTCATAAGTATGACTATAAATGTGATTCCACAATATGAGACTAAAAGGAGCAACTCAATTTGTTGGTTGTGCTAAAGGTTTTAGTGGTTTTTATCGTGAAAAGGTTTCATTGATAAAAGAATTGCTGGAATAAAATGAAAAGCTGAAACCTTGCTTGTTTATGTATCAAGTGGCACATATGTAAAGTGCTATGTTGGTTAAAACTTGACACATAAAGGAATTAATGATGGTGATCATTGAATTTCGGTTTAGCTTGTCCAAAGGAGTAGGATTCAAGAATATTAAAGTTTTGTCAAGTTACACAATAATATTCATGATTCACTTGTCATGTTTTAGAAACAGGACAAACCTACGAAACTACAAAAGGAGAAATAGAAACTTTAAATACGAAAATGACTGAGAGTCATCCTATGTTAAGTTTGAATCACAAAGTAATTGTTACTTGATTTTGTGAAAGCATTGTTTCACATATTTATTCTTCAAAAGGGTTTATAAGGAATAAATAAAACTTACTGGACAAAAGCACAAGAGGTAAAGCTCTTTAACATATTCAATGTTGTTAACTACATGGTGTAGTTGTGCTTAAAGTCGAAGGGATTTATGCTAGCAAAGTACTAGCATTCGTATAAAGAGTTCTCGATATTAATAGTTAATCAAGAATTTTGGAGGTGTCCAAAATATCGAGAAAATACACGAGTGTGATCTAATTAAAATATGTGGTGACATATATTAAGTTAGAGCAGAAACTATTTTCCATGATCAAAATATGTGGAGACATATGTTTGAGTGGGAGCTAGTTCATGGTCAAATATAAGGATAACATATTTCTGAGTGGGAGCCAAAGTGGTTTCACAATTTAATATGTGTATGGTGTATATTTGAGTGGGAGTTTACAACATCTTGTTTGAGTGAAATGGAGATTTCATAAATGTTGTAAATGAGTCAGGAACCAACATATAACTCATGAAGTTAGTTTGAACGTCAAGTATCCATGGAGATGGATGTATCTATGGAGGATAGATATATTTGATAAGCATTATGTCAGGATGTTTAACCTAAGTAAGATTTTGAAGGAGTTCAAAAATAAAACAAGAGAAGAAAGGTTCATCTGCTTGTGAAAAATAGGTGAAACATTGAGTTGATAACTCAGTACAAAAATGATGGTTGGAGGATATGTTAGAATTCGCTATGAATTGTTCATAAGTCTAAAACATATAAGAACCATGTGTTTGTATTTGACGATATGTGACCCAAGTTCTTGGTTAGAAGAACATGTTAAGTGAGGAGTCATTTTTCATGGAGTTGAGATAATAGAATCTAGAGATTGGTAGACTTGGTTGAAGTCATAAAACCAAACTAGATTGGAAATCTCATAAAGGCAGAAGCGCAGCGAAAGCATGATCGGAAATATCGAAGTGACATGATTGCACTGTCGATTTGTGAGTCTACAACATATAGGAGTATATGATTAATTCAAGGATTAAAAGATATAATATTATGGTTTGAGAAATTTTGTTTCAAGATTGAGTGAGTTCCGGGTGCACATGCTATGTGAAAGTCCTCTTGACTGATCATACGTCATGTAGGCATAAAAGGGAAACGAAAATCTCACTCCCTAACCAAATATATTATATTCATCATGTGATGATGAGAATTACCATGTGATGATAATAGGTTTATCATGTGATGATAAAGTAATGTCAAATTAGGTAACATTGACGTTTTGCAAAGAACATAAAGAACTGTATAGTACAGAACACGGACAGAACCTCTTCCACGAGCAAACATGATCAGCACTGAGACTCCATGAGTGTTAGACACCATGAGTGTTTGGATCGAGAAAATGTAAACTAGATTATTGACTCTAGTGCAAGTGGGAGACTGTTGGGAATATGCCCTAGAGGCAATAATAAAATGGTTTATTAGCATATTCATGTTTATGATAATAGTTTATTATCCATGCTATAATTGTATTAACCGGAAACATAATACATGTGTGGAATATAAACAAACAGATGTCCCTAGTAAGCCTCTACCGGACTAGTTCGTTAGTCAAGAGATGGTTAGAGTTTCCTAACCATGGACTTGTTATAGTCACTTGATAATGGAGTCATATCATTAGGAGTAATGATGTGATGGACAAGACCCAAATAATAAAGAGTTGCAATTGATCGTGTCACACAAGTTTCATTGCCAACGCTTTTAGTATGCCAAGTATAGTTTCCTTAGACCATGAGATTATGTCACTCCCGTTTACCGGAGGAATACTTTGTGGACATCAAACGTCACTTCGTAACTGGGTGATTATAAAGGTGGCTTTCAGGTATCTCCGATGGTATTTGTTGGGTGACATGAATCAAGAGTGGGATTTGTCCTTCCTTGTGACGGAAAAGATATCTCTGGGCCCTCTCGGTAATATAGCATCAGAAAGGTTGCAACCATGTGATTAAGTGTTAATCACGGAGATCCTATATTATGGACGAGTAAAGAGAATTTGCCAGGTAACGAGATAGAACTAGATATGGAGCTATCGACGATCAGATCTCGGGCAAATTAAATATCGGTGAGACAAAGGGAATCGTATACGAGATTAAGAATCTCCGGCATCGTGGTTCAATCGATAAGGAACATCATTAGATATGTAGGAGTCAATATGGGCATCCCGGTCCCGCTATTGATTATTGATATGATCATGTCTGCATGTTTTCAAACCCGTAGGGTCACACACTTAACGCTCCGATGTAGCTAGGGTTAGCGATGAGATAATTGATGGTATGCACAAATGGTGATTCAGAGTCTCGGATGGGATCCCGGACGTCAGGAGGAGTTCCGGAAGAGTCCGGAGAATAAGATTCATATAAGGAAAGTGGTTTCCGGAGGTATCGGAAAAGTTCCGGAATATTTCGGTAGGGTACCGGAAGGTTCTAGAAAGTTCTAGAGGAGTCTAGAAGTGGGACCCACATAAGATATGGGGCCCACATGGACCAAAGGGGTGCAGCTAGCCACTTGGGCCAGCCGCACCACACAATGGCCCATATGGGCCAAACCGGCCATCCAAAGGGCCAAGGGGCCCAAAGGGGGGCGCCCCAACTTGGGGGCCAAGGCAAGGGGGGGGGGGGGGGGGGGGCGGCCAGCCCTTGCCCTAACCCTAGCCGCCCCATATAAAAGGAGGGGAGGGGAGGGTGCGCACCACCCATGGGCTGCCCTAGTCGCACCCTCCCTTGGCGCCCTAGCCGCCGCCCCTTCACCTCCATAATTGGCGCCACCTCTCTCCCCAGAGGGCTGCCGCCACCACCACCTCCATGCCCTAGCCGCACCACCCCTAGTGTAGGGCTGCTGCTGCACCTCCTCCTCTCCCTCTCCTCTTGCTTGGCTTGGTGAAGCCACGCTCGTGGAGATCTACACCATCAACGCCACCACAACCGTCGTGGTGCCGAGATCCATCTAGCCATCTCCACCTTGCTTGAGGGATCAAGAAGGCGGAGATCTACATCGAGCCGTACGTGTGGATACCGCGGAGGTGCTACCTCTTGTGGAACTTCATCGGATTGGATCTTCGAGGAAATACATCTCCTCGCGACTAGATGAGTCTAGTTGCGGGGATCGACTAGCCAACCCCTGCACCGACAAAACGCGTTTGTTGATCTTCAAGGGTAAGAGATTGGATCTCATCTTCGCTACTTTCGTCTAGTAGATCTAGATCCTTGGGGTTTATTCTGCTTGCTGCGTAGGAATTTTTTTTGTTTTCTATGCTGCGACCCCTTCATATATGGTTCTAATAATTGTATTATTTGTTCTACACCGTGCAGGCGACAATGGTCACTTTGAGCGAACGTGTCGTGAATAGATACTTGAGGCACGCGACGGAAGACATGTTACGGAATAGTCGCAAAATGATACAATATCCGTGTCGAAAATGCAGACTAGAGGGCGCCCTCGACCCCTTTAGCGGACAGTTGCTGGAGCACCTGCTCAGGTGTGGTTTCATGGAGGGGCACACTCAGTGGATAAGTGATGATGAAGATGATGACGAAATCCATGAGGCGGCGGTAGGAAATGATCAGGAATGGCAGCAGGTCAATGATGACAACGAGGTGCAAGAAGATGATCAAGAGCCTGCTCATCCGACACATGATATATATGCTGGAGAAGACAGTGATAAGCAACACGTAACGGAGGAAGACGAGGACACACGGGCACCGCTAACTTCAGTCGTGCGGGACCCTCATCTCAAAGAACTGCTTCTCAAGAAGACGACTAACCCCAGATCTGCTGCAAGAGAGCAATCTAAACTGGCGCAACTAGAGATAGACTCGAATACTCCGTTGTATCCAGATTGCGAACCGGATGACTCCCGCTTGAAAGTAGCACTCGATGTTCTGCAGATGAAGGCAAGATACAAATGAAGCGACGTAAGTCTCGACGCAAGTCTGCAATACTGGTAGAGCAAGCTTCCGAAGGAGAACACGTGTCCTAAAAGTTGTGACGAGGCCAAGAAAATCGTGTGCCCCTTTGATTTACCGCACGAAAAATACCACGTGTGCATCAACGACTGCTACATCTTTCGGGAAAGGGGACGTGGACAAGTCCACTGTCCGGTGTGCAAGGCTGCTCGGTACAAGAAAGGGAGGAATAAAGCTCCTTGAAAAGTTGTGTGGTACTTTCCGCTCATCCCCCGTCCGCGGCACTATTTCGCGGACCGCAAGGAAGCAAAGCTCGTGCGTTGGCACGCGGAGAGAAGGGAGAAAGTTCTGAGAGATCCACAGCGGAATGAAAAGGTAAATCTGACACACCCTTCAGATGCATGACCGTGGAAAGCATTGGACAATGAATATCCAACTTTGGGGCAGAGCCACGGAACATTAGGTTGGGTGCGAGCACCAATGGGCTCAATCCGTTTGGCAACCAGAGCAGCACACATAGCACCTGGCCCGTGTTCGTATGGATATACAACCTCCCGCCCTGGCTGTGCATGAAGAGGAAGTACATACACATGAGCATGCTCATTCAAGGGCCGAAACAACCGGGCACTGACATCAATCTGTATCTGAAGCTACTGAAAGATGAGCTACACACGTTATGGGAGGAAGGCGGGGTCAACACATGGGACGCCCTCGCAGAAGAATATTTTCCTATGAGAGCCGCCTTGCTCTGTACGGTGCACGACTATCCCGGCTACGGATACGTCTCAGGCCAGGTGTGCCACGGACATAACGGATGTGTGAGGTGCATGGATGACCCGACGTTTCACCAGCTCCAGAAAGATCCCGAGTCTTCAAAAACCGTCTACATCGGCCATCGAAGGTGGCTACACATTAAGGACTCATGGAGAAGGCGTGGAGACCTTTTCAACGGCGAAGAAGAGCTCCGGGGACCTCCACGTAAGAGGTGCGGCGAAGAAATATATGATTTGCTGAATGAATGGGAAGAGTGCCCTCGGCCGGGAAAGAAGCAAAAGGCGCCAAAACCACTCCTGGATGTATGGAAGACGAGGTCCATGTTTTGGGACTTGCCGTACTGGCCCATCCTCGGTACGCCTCATTGCCTAGATCTAATGCATATCACGAAGAATGTGTTCGAGAGTCTGTTTGGCACTCTGCTCAACATGCCGGAGAGGACGAAAGATGGGCCGAAAGCAAGAAGCGACCTGATACATATGGGTATCCGGGAAGAGCTTCACGGAGGACGCCCGGCTATTGATCATGACCAATCGGAAGAGGAGACGGATGGTCCCAAGGGCAAAAGGGTTAAGAGGAACGACTATTACTGCCCCCCTCCTGCTTCACTCTAAGTCCGAATGAGATCGAACAATTGATCAAGTGCCTTCTAGGAGTCAAAGTGCCTTTGGGTTTTGGGGCTAATAAGCAGATTTTTAGACCCGCAGAAACAAAAGTTCAGCGGGATGAAGTCTCATGACTGTCACGTGATGATGACGCAGATACTTCCGGTTGCGATCCGAGGGATAATGGACAAGCACGTCCGTGAAACCCTTTTTGGCCTCTGTAACTTCTTCGACGTGATCTCCCGAAAGTCAATCACCGGGAAGCAACTCTCAAGGCTGCAGGAATAGATTGTCGTAATACTATGCGAGCTTGAGATGTACTTCCCACCCGCATTCTTTGACATCTGTGTGCATCTGTTGGTCCATATCATGGATGATATCATCCATCTCGGGCCGTTGTTCCAGCACAACATGATGCCGTTCGAAAGGATGAACTGGGTCATCAAAGGATTCGTTCGTAACAGGGCCCATCCGGATGGAAGCATCGTTCAGGGCTTTCTTACCGAAGAGTGCACCTCTTTATGCACGAATTTTCTAGACGGGGAGGACCCTGTTGGTTTGCCCGGAAACAAGCACATTGGCAAGCTCGATGGAGCAGGTCACAAAAATGGCTGGAGGGAGTTGCATGTGTACCACGCTTCTCGACGCATTGATTTTAACAGGGCAAACTTAGTGGCTCTCCAACACATTCAAATTTTCGATATTTGGGTGGAAAAGCACAAGAGCCTGATTGAGAAGAAGTACACTGACCAGGGCAAGCGGAGGACAGAAGGAGAAATAATTAGAGAGCGCAACTCCTCTTTCTTGCGTTGGTTCAAAGATGAGCTTGACGCTCCGCCCCCAACAGCTAGTGCGGAAGCTAATCTTTTATACGCCTTGTCACGTGGCCCCACCCCCAACCTCGCAACGTTTCAAGCATATGATATCAACGGGTTCACTTTCTACATAGAGCAAAAGGACAAAACATCGGATTATCAAAACTCAGGGGTAACGATGGAATCCTACACCGGTGACAAAAAGTTAAGATACTATGAAAGGATTGAGGAGATCTGGGAGCTTAACTACTCTGGAGAGAAGGTGCCGATGTTCTGCGTCAGATGGGCTAGGATGTCGACCGTCCAAAAAGAAGACAAATACTTCACCACCATGGTTATACCCGAAGCCGGCAATTCATCAAGCGTGAACATCACCGCGCAAAATGAGCCATGGGTACTGGCTAAGCACGTCTCCCAATGCTTCTTCATAACCGATCCATCACGGCCTAGCCATGACATTGTCAGGAGAGGCAAAAGAAACATCGTCGGAATGGACGATGTCGCCAACGAGGACGAGTTCGACATGTTCGGCGACCCAAATATCGACGATGATCAAGATCATGATGATAAGGAAACATACACCACAAGAAGAAGCAGAACCACGCTACCTAAGCAAGGTCTTCCATTCAAAAGAAGAAGTCATGATGTGGGGCTAAATTATGCAACAGCGACCAAAAAAGGCAAGAAGAATGCCAAACGCTGAGAAAGACGCGCTGTGTCCATGCGACTATGTATCTCTCTTTTGTATCGGACTTGTATTGATGATCAAGTGATGTGATATTGCATGCGACTCTATATGTATCTCTATTTTGTATGGATGATCATCAACTAATCGATGTGATATTGTCCAGTTACACTTTTTGATTGTGTCACTATTTTTAAAATCATGAATTAGAAAACAAAAAAAGAAAGAGATAAGAAAAAAGAAAACAAAAAAAGAATAAAGGGAAAAAAAATTTGGAAACCAAAATAATAAACAGAACGCAAAATAATACTAAAAATAATTTAATCTCTTACCACTGCGAAGAAGTATCACTGTTCGCCAGTGGTAATCAGTTATCACTGGCGAAAAAGTATAGTTGTTCGCCAGCGGTAATCACTTGCCACTGGCGAACAAGTATCCATGTTCGCCAGCGGTGATAGTGGTTGTACCACTTACCTGTGGGCCCCGCACACCTCTGTCCAAATCTCAAACCGTCCCCCCCGCGCGCGCTCTCCTCTCCCGGCCGTGCCCACGCCGCCGCCACCCCTCTACCACCACGCCATCGTGCCGCGGCCACCCCTCTGCCCCCCGTTGCCCCGCCCCTCTGTCCCCTTCCGTCGATCGAGCTCCTCCCCTAGCTTGGCCGTGGCTCTCCCCCGCTGGTCACCGTCCACGCCACCATAGCCCACGCCCCCGCCGCCCGAGGTATGCCCTCCCCTCCCCTCTCCTCCCTCAACTTCGATTGTCCACTGCCTCCCGCCGCCTCCACCTCCGACCCGCACCGCGCAACAGCACGCATGCACGCCGTGTCCTCCTCCCACACCAACGTCGTGTCCTCCTCTCTCCTCCCCTCTCCTCCCCTCTAGTCCTCCTCCAGTCCTCCTCCCGCACCAACGCCGGGCCGCCCACTGCAGCTCCCTTCTCTCCTCCGGCCATCCTCTCCTGCTTGCCATGTGTTTGTTGAAATTCCTACAAAGTAAAAATTAGCGTAGTTTGTAAGTTTTAGGTTAGTTAGTTTTAGCAAAATTTAGTTAGTTTTGGAAAAATTTAGTAAGTTTCAGGTTAGTTAGTTTTAGGAGATCGTGGTGACGTGAATGTGGTGGTGGTGATGTGAATGTGTTGGTGGTGGTGATGTGAATGTGTATTTAGGTTACACATGACCATAAGCATGTCAGGGATTTTTCTCAAGATTTATAGAAGCACATTTATTCACAAGTATTTGTGTTGAATTATTTTGAATTAGCGCTTATTATTTTGAATTGTTTGCCATATGCAGGAAGTTAGAAGGACCTCGACGCTGCCGTTGTTCAATTTTCAGGTGAGATGATGAGAGTGTCTATGTGGTGATGTGGTGGTGGTGAATGTACATGTGGTTATGTGGTGGTGGTTGTGGATATGTGGTTATGTGGTGGTGGTGGATATTTTTTTCGTGAAATGTGGATGTGGTGATCGAGGCCATCGAGCCCTTTTTGAAAAGTTTGTAGGTACCCCATGAGGCCCTTTAGATTGCCGGAATGTTGATTAACTTCCCTTCCGGCAAATTCGGGTACTCCATATGCCCTATTTTTAGCAAAGGTCATGCCGAAATTTTCTGTGAATTTTGGCATGACTTTTGCTATACAATAGGACATTTACCCGAATTCGCCGATACGGAAGTTAATCGACATTCCGGCAAATTTGGACTCATGGGGTACCTTAGTATTTAATTAAGTGGTTTTTCTTATATTTTTTGTACTAACTTTGACTTAATAATTTCCTCGACAGTGCGAAGATCGATGGCTCACAACGACCAGGCCGGGGGTTCTCGGACAGGAGGCGACAATGCATACCTGTCAATGCTTGCACAGTACAAGCATGCCGACGATGATGAGATGGAGGCCCCATCCGCTAGCGAAGCCGAGCGTGGTGATGCTGGGACCACTACTAGTGGCGCCGAGGAGGGCGGCCCTTCTGGTAGCGAAGCTAGAAAAGACCGTAAACGCAACAAGAGGGAACCAAACAAGCTCGACACCACCCAACTTGCATTCACAGAGGTGGGCCCTAAAAGCGGTCTTCCTACGAAGCCAGAAAAATATGTCAAAGGGTACGGCATCCAGCTTGGATGCATCGCTCGGGAATGGGGGAGAATCAACGACGACAACCTAAAGGCGAAGGACAACGAAGGTTTGGCCGCCTACCTCATTGATAAGGTGCACACACGATACAAGTTCCCGGCACCCTACAATAACAAGGATATCAAAACAAATATTGTTAACACACAAGCCCTCGGCAAGTTGGGCAAAGCCTTTTCAACTTGGAGATCATATGTTAGGAAGATGATTGAGGAAGAAGGTGCCGGTTTCGATGAGATCCACAAAATGTGGCCCAGCATTTCCGAAGAGGATTTCAAAGAATTCAAGGCCATAGAAGCCACTGCTGCAAAGCAGAATATGAGGCAATGGGGGAAAGACATGCAGAAGAAGAACGTTGCTCCCCACAATCTCGGAAGCCGGGGTTACGCCGGAAAGGAGCCAATTTGGCAAAAGGAGGACGCACGAAGGGAAGGGCCGAACCCCTACGACAAGATCAAAGACCCGCTCGCCCGGAATTTTGTCAGGGCCCGATTCAGGGATGATCCCAAATCGCCCGGGGATCTTGTCTTGAACGCCAAGGTGATGGCACTTGAGAACCAAATTCTCAAGGAATAAGAAAAGGATGAACAGGATCAATCCGAAGACTCCTCGGATGTGAAGGCCCCATATCAGACACCTTTCCTTAGGGCTCTAAACGAGACAAAGAAGGTGTCGTCGGATAAAGTGCCGCATCGTGGCCGTGTGGTCGGCGCCGGAATGGGTCATAAACATTCCTATTACTTCCCTGACTCCAAGGAGAAGCGAAAGGAGCGGAAGATGGCCGATCAATCGAAAATGGATGCGTCCATCGATGCAGCGGTGGAAAAAAGGCTCAACGCCCTCATGCCCAACATCTGTATGTCCATCGGGGCTAGGTTTGAGGGAGTCAAACAAGGGCCTCCCCCCGTGATCAGCTTAGCAGGCTCCAGCAACTCGAGGGGTGTGGCGCCTGTTGTGCAGAGCCCAGCCGGCTACAACGCAGATGGTAGGGAGGAATCGCCGGCCATCACCGCGCCTCAAAGATCAAGCCCTCCCGTCTTTATTACCCCCGCCGACGAACCGCAGTCCGTCGTCGTTAGCCGAGCTCAACGCCATCACGGTAATTAAGCATCGTAAAACCCTCGACAAGGAACATTGCTCTAACGCCTCTCTAACACCTTACACATGTTTTCGCAGGCCGACGAGACGAGATGCACATTGCTCCTTGATGTGAACGGTGAGCTGAAGGACGTGGCAAAGGGTAAGATCGTGAGACCTCTCAACCGCATTTTCCATGGCACGCCTATGGCCGATGACGTGTTTAGGGTTGAATTGATCCGGCCTTTACCGGGTCCCCGAGCAAGTTGGTTTGAGCCAGGACACAGTCCAGGAGGCCATCAAAGATGCGATGGCGCCGAAGGAGCCTAAGAAGACGGGACGAAAAAGATATAAGAGTAAACCTACCGATGTTGACTCCAACAGCCAGCCGGTGCCGGGTACTAAGTCGAAGCCGCCGCACCGGGTAATGGACATGTTACCCATCGTCGACTGGCATTCGGTCCATCATATGGGTAAAGCAATGATGCCGCCGAGGTTGGTAAATCTCCTCACCGGGGACATGAGGAGCCTCCATGAGGGTGTTCTTTATCATGAGGAGAGGCTTCTCAAAGAGGAAAATCCAACATACCCGGTTTTCCACGCAAAGGTGCCAGAGATAGATGGCTTGGGCTTTATCACTAGAGACTCCGGGGACGTGATCCTTCTAAGATTTAATGACATCTTCAACATGTATCACATGTACGCGCTCCACCCATCGATCGTCCGCCTGGTTGCCCTTAGTATGGCGCACCAGATCTTAAAGGAGAATACCCCGGGCATAGCGATACTTGACCCCTACTACATGAAAGAAATGTTCCTGAGCACCCCTAAGGGTAGGGCAAAGGTGTCGCGGTACATCGGAGACTTCTTCGGTACGCATCATGAGAAGAACATCTTTCTCGTGCCTTACTTTCCCGAGTAAGTCATTCACTAACCGTCATAACATGCTTTCGTAGATTTCCATTGTTAAGCTATTTTGCAATTTTGACGATGATGGTCTATTTTGAACTGTTTTGCGCAGTAACCAATATGGCACCCTCATCGTCATGTACCCGAAAGACTCGTATGCCATCTATCTCGACTCCGGGAGTGATATCAATAGGGATAAAGACTACACCCACATCAAGGCTGTTCTGAATGAAGCTCTTAATGCCTACGCCCGAAACAAAGGCATCATGAAAAGAGAAAAAAAGGTGCGAGGCAAGTTTGTATTCAACCAGAAAATTATGTTCCCTTGCGTCAAGCAGTCGCCAGGCAGTAAGATGGAGGCATGGTGCCTCATCAATCACATGCAGGAGTTTGTAAAGGATCAACAACGACTGCAATTTCCTTCTGCTCTGGACAGATGGTGCAACGGCTTGGCAGATGCCAGTGATGCTCGTATCAGACTAGAGTTCGGTCGCATCCAGCAGGTGATCGCGGGAATCATCTGCAACGATGTCTTTCCTCGCTCCGGGGTGTACTTCAACGGCTTTGTAGCACCACCGAACAACGAGATCGAATATCGCTTAATAGCGCAGGGTAATCACCGGCCATTCACTATAGATGGTGTTCTCCCGTTCCCACCGAAGCCGCGTAAGAAGAAGTGATCGACGGTATGTGTTGTGTACTTAGTACGATAGATGAACTTGTGTTCGTAAATTATATCCGTAAATTAACTTGTGCTTCTAAAGTCGTTGAACTTCCATGTGTGATCGATGCTATTTAATTAGAGTTGTTTTGTTTTGTTTCGTCTTTCTCTCTGAATGCCGATGATTAAAATGAAGTGACACCGTGTGATCCCGGGGATGGCGCTAGTGAGCCTTGTGATATGCACGAATACACATCTTGTGCATCCTACTTGGCTCACTCGCACCATCCCTGTAACGTCTGTGTGTCCAATATAATTAAGTATGAGGCACAAATCCAAATCATGTTTGTTTTTGTTTCATCTTTCTCCGAGAATGCGGATGTTTAGTTTTGTACTCTTTTTCTAGAATGCCGATGATTAAAATGTCGTGACACCGTGTGATACAGGGATGGTCTAGCGAGCCTTATGATATGCACGAGTACACACATCTTGTGCATCCTACTTGGCTCGCTAGCACCATCTCTGTAATTTGTGTGTCCAACCTATATATGAGGCATGGTTTCGATTTTGGTGCAGTCATTTAACTATTATTTGATTTGTGTATAAACTCTTGCTCTTCTTTTCTTTGCCTAACACTTTTATCTTTGCCTCGTGTACAGAGAGATGAAGATGTCCGAAACAAGCGGGATGAGAGGGCTACAACTACAAGAGCTACAAGAGTAAAGCAGAGGCGGAGCGGAAGAGAGGAAGAACATGCATATATACTCTTCTTCATCGCCATTGCAATTCTCTTGTCTGTGATTGTAGTTTAGATTAGTACTTGCTTTTGAAAACTTGCGACCTAAACTATCGACTTCCGGAGATTTGTGTGTATTCATGCATATGTATGCAAAATATTGGGTCTCACTTGTATATTTCGACTTGTAATGCATGTATATATCTATTTAATTTGGTCACTTGTCTATTTGTATCTATTTAAATTCTGTCAATTATACTGTTTCTGTCAATTATACTGTTTCTGTCAATATATATGTATTTATCTGTATATATATTGCTGTAATATATTTCTGCTTTTAAAATAAAAGCAGAAATATATATTACTGGCGAACAGGTGTCTGGTTCACCAGCGGTAAGTGGCACCTCGCTGGCGAACAAGGAAGGGGTTCGACAGTGGTAACTTACTTACCGCTGGCGAACATGATGTTCGCCAGCGGTAAGCTGTTACCACTGGCGATATGAGCGCCGGCGAACCGCATGTTCGCCAGCGGTAGCCAAAACAGGTTCGTCAGTGATAGGCTTTTTCCTACTAGTGTTTGTGAGGTTTGACCAAATATTAAAATAAGCACAAATAATTCAAAAAAATCGTAAAAATGTGAAACCAGCGCACATTGTCGTATTATGTGACATAGTTACGATATAAAATAATAAACTTGGTCTATGTGTATTTTCATGAGAAAACCTTCACACAAATGACTTACCACGATCGATGTTGCAGAGAGTTCAAGTCAAGTGAGAGGGTTTAGAGTTATGAAAAATAAAAAAAATCAATAAAATCGCCAAAGCTTCATTTCAGAGTGACTAAGAAGGATCTGCACTTAGTTTTTCATTTTCATATTTTAAACTTGTTTTGGAGACGGTCAAAGTGGGTTTAAACAAACATTCAAATGAGTCTAACTAATTCAAAAACAAATTAAAAATGTAAAACCAGGCGCACATTGTCTTATTATGTGACATATTTACGATATAAAATAATAAACTTGGTCTGTGTATTTTCATGAGAAAACCTTCACACAGATGACTTACCACGATCGATGTTGTAGAGAGTGCAAGTCAAGTGAGAGGGTTTAGAGTTATGAAAAATCAAAAAAATCGCCGATGTTTCATTTCGGAGTGACTATGAAGGATCTGCACTTAGTTTTTCATTTTCATATTTTAAACTTGTTTTGGAGACGGTCAAAGTGGGTTTGACCAAACATTCAAATGAGTATAACTAATTCAAAAAAATAAAAAAATGTAAAACCAGCGCACATTGTCTTATTATGTGACATAGTTTGTATAATTTTTTTTGGCTCATTTAGACAACATCGAAAAAACTTGCTCACAAATGGGGTTGTTTACCCTAGCTATTGAGCTCATTTGGAGCACATTTCTCATGACTTTGAGTTTTACTACGTAAAAGTCTAAAAGATGCCGGATTGATGACCTAAGGTTTATAATAGTTTAGAAAACATTGAAACATCATACCACAGAGTTCAAACATGAAATGTTGGTTCAAATTCTAATTCTACCTCAAATTTGAATTCAAATTCTAATTCGATCTCAAATTCATAGTACAAATAGCATTATTACATCTTTCAAGTTTCAACGAATCAAAGTGCAAATAGCATTATTACACCACAAGTGTTTTCACGAATGTGCCTCAAATGTTTCACTTCTTCCTACCTCTTGATTTCTTCTTTATAGGCATTTTGATTCTATGCCGAGAAGTTCACTCACGCTCTTGATTCTCTTTGTTTCTTCCATAATAGGAATACCCACAACACTTCTTCTTCTTCTTCTTCTTCTTCTTCTTCTTCTTCTTCTTCTTCTTCTTCTTCTTCTTCTTCTTCTTCTTCTTCTTCTTCTTCTTCTTACAGGTTCAGGTTGGACCTCAGCTTCGGGAACAGGTTCAGTTTGCACTTCAGCTTCGGGAACAGGTTCAGTTTGCACTTCATCATCCAGAACAGGTTCAGGTTGCACCTCAACATCCAGAACAGGTTCAGTTTGCACCTCAGCTGGTTCAGTTTGCACCTCAACATCTAGAACAGGTTCAGGTTGCAGAACATGTTCAGTTTGCACTGTTTCATCGCAACTGAACGAAATCTGTACACTTCTTCTTTTTCTACATCCGCCAACTCTTGTCTTCTTCGTTGGCCAGCAATCTTCAACAACAAGGGGCTGAGCAGCAGGTTTTCATTTTCTACTGAAAAATAAAGCATGTCATTTGGTTGGAAAATGAAAAAACAACATAAACAATTACAACACAAACATTGACTTATGTTGGCCTTTCAGGAGTGTAACGGCATTTGGTAGATCCGGCTCGGTGCCCAGGTTCCTCGCAAAGCTTGCATCTATTTTTGTTACCTTTTTGGGCCTTTTTGGCTTGTCGTCTTTTTTGCCTTCTTACTACTCCCACCTTTCTCAAACCATGCCATGTACCTACTCTGTTTTGGCCAGCCAGCCTTTCTTCTGGTTAGAGGAGGACACAAGGAAAATTAAATATTCGCTTCAGGCCACTGAGACTGGTCTGTAAGTGGTGGAATTGGTGTTGCATATGCAGCCTTGAATTTTGCTACTGAGTAATATTCATGCAAATATGGGTGCATATTTAACTTCGGCTTGGAAGCCAAGAAAAGTATGGCATGCTCACATGGCTTCCCAGTGTGTTGCCACTCGAGGCAAGTGCATTCATGCATTTCAGTGTCTACAACATGCCTCCTGCCAGTTTTGTTATCTCTAACTTTAGCACCCCGCAATGAAGATTTCTGAACAAACAAACGTGTAAGATTTCTGCTCCTATTGACAACCTGCTGTACCACTGCCGGCAGCTTATCCCCTTGCAGAATATCACCAATCTTTCTTCTCAATTCCCACAAGCGCATGATCATGATCCTGATTTGGTCAACCATGTCATACACAGGCAAGTTTTTTAACCCCTTCACCTTGTTGTTAAAACTCTCTGCCAAGTTATTGTTGATATGATCATACTTGATTGCAGTATTAAATCCTGACCTGTATCATAATAGAGAATGGTGGGTGAAAGAGCATGGTTGCCCCCATGTGTTGTTTTGGTAATTAATGACAATCCCTATGGACTAATGTGTGCTTTAAGTTATATTTGCAGTGTTGGTCCATAAGGAATGCTTTGACTCCATATGTTGGAGTCAAGGCTAAAAGAAGAAGACTATATGTTGATCAAGGCTAAGTGCAAGTTGATCAACGTACAAGATTAGGGCATGTGAAGAAGAAGATCATTTGTTGATCAAGATCCTATGCTGTCCATGGTGGATGGCGTCACGTGGTGATCATCAGTGTTGATCAAGATTCTATGTTGTCCATGGTGGATGGCGTCACGTGGTGATCATCATCAAGATAAAGGCCAAGTGAAGATATGTCGAAGAGTGCCTCTCCCATCTTGGTGTATGGGGGAGCAATATGCGAGTCTTCACCAAGCGGAGCAAAATCAAGAAAGGTGATCCACTTGAGAGTAGATCAAGATCGTCATCATCTAGCTCAAGTGGAATGCGCAAGGCAAAGGTATGATCTTGATAGGGTTTCTATTTTACCGGTCTCGCGGTGTAGTTGTGAGACCGGGTTTTAGGATAGGTAACCGTACTATCAAGAGGGGCTCTCAAGTGAGCTTTAGTGTATCGGTCGTAGAGAGCTCAAACCTTTGCATCCTTGGCATCATCTTTATTGGTTCCTATTTGGCTCTTATCGTGGTGTGGTATTGGTGCTTGTCGTGCTTGTCATGACAAGCCCAAGGTCACCGAAAACGGTTTTCATATGTGTTCCCTATTGAGTTTTCGGTGTCGGAGATTTTGTCGGTCCATCTATGTGGAAGGTTTCACTCTTCCATTTATTAGCAAAATCCCCCTTGCTTGGTTTCAATATTTTCACTTGTTATTGGGTAGCATTTGTCGTCCTCTTTCCAACAAAGTTGGTTTTATGTCATTCGGACTTCATTTGTAAAAGATAGGGTTTTCCGGTTGTCAATAGAAAGGTTTTACCTTTCATCATTTGGTTTTACCATATCTTGTTAAACAATGATGTTTCTCTGCATAATCTTGTAGTGCTCGTTGTGACGATTCCAACGAGTCCACGATTATCAAAAACGGAGTTCGTATGTGGAAAATATTGCGGTTTTACCGACGAACGTTTTCTAGATAGAAAAGAAAAGAAACAAAAGAAAGAAAAAGGGAGGGAGCCTGCCGGCCATCAGCCCGGCATGGCCGGCTCCATGGCTGGGCTCTCTCGGTTTGAGCCCCGGCCATCATGGCCAGCCCCATGGCAGGCCAGCCCGGCCACTGCCCGGCTATCCCCCGGCCATCCCCCGGCCTGGCTGGCCTCCCTCCTCCAGCTGCCCGAAATGTGGCCTAACGGCCATATTTTGGAGCTACTACTTAAGGGGCTTCTTCCCCAAAGGTTTTTAGGGTTCCTAGCCACGATTTTGAGCAAGTTTCTTCCCCACCATTGTTGAACTCTTGAACTTTCCTTTCTCTCAATCCCTCCAATAGTTCTTGCTAGTTTTTGAGGGAAAAGAGAGAGGAGGTCTAGATCCACGTTTCCACCGATCGGTTTCTCCTCTAAGTGAGGGGAACACCTTGGATCTAGATCTTTGGAGTTTCTTTGTGCTTCTCTTTGTTCTTCCTCTCAAATCCCTCCCAAGCATTAGTTGATTTGGTTGGATTCGGGTTGGAAGAACTTGACCACTTAGTGTGTTCTTGCCATTGCATTAGTTGCATCGGTTTGAGTTCTCCACGGTGATTCGTGGAAAGTGAAGTTGAGAAGCTTGTTACTCTTGGGTACTTTGGTGCCCTAGAGCTTGTTCCTCTAGGGCACGTTGGTACCCTAGACGGTTGTTGATTTCTCGGAGTCTTGGTGGCTCACGGGATTTGTTGGGAGCCTCCAATTGTGGAGTGTGGCTCAACCTTGTTAGCTTCGGAGCTTTGGTAGCTACGAAGACATTGCCGGGAGCCACCAATTGAGTTGTGGTGTGTGCCTCGGCCTTGGGCATCGAGTCTTGGTGGCTCGGTGCATTTGGTGAAGACCCTCCAACTTGTGGAGTGAGCTTCACCCTTGTAAATGTTCTAGTTGTCAACCTCAACGGCAACATAGTGACAAGTGCCTCGCCACATTGGTGGTAAGACACAACGGAGATACGGTGTGCCATATCAAGGCTACTCGGTGTTTCACATTGGTGAACACCGCGCCGCTCCAACGGAGACTAGCTTCCATTGGGAAGTGAACTTCGGGATAAATCATCGTCTCCAAGTGCCTCGGTATTTCTATCCCGAGCTTCTTACTTATGCTATTTACTTTGTGATAGACATCGAGCTTAAAGTCATATATCTTGCTATCACCTAGTTGATCATATTGCTTAGCATAAGTTGTTGGTGCACATAGGTGAACCTAGCTAGTTTAGGTTTTGGCTTGATAAATTAAACGTTAGTTTATTCCGAATTTATTCAAGCCTTAACCGTAATAATTTTAAATCGCCTATTCACCCCCCCTTTAGGCGACATCCGTGTCCTTTCAATGGTATCAGAGCGGGTTCTCTCTTTATAGGGCTTCACGACCTAGAGAGTAAAGATGTCGTCTAGTGGTTTAGTGCCACAATGCTTCCTTAATATTCGATGGCACTAATTATAATGATTGGAGAAATCGCATGCTAGATTATTTTCGGGACATTAATCCATATATAGAGCAAATTCTAGATATGGGTTTTTCTCCTCTAGAGGATGAGGAAAATTCTTATCTAGATGATGGAGCTTCTAATGTGATTTTCATGTCTTTGAGAAATGCAGTTGCTATGTCGATCTCTCCTTATCGGAATGCTCATGAGCTATGGACCAAGCTTCAAGACAATATGGTGTGTCCATGGATAGTGAGAATGACTGTTCTCCCTCCACCTCCGGGCGTAATGAGTTCTCAACTTCTTCTACCTCACCTACATGTGGCAAGCCACAATATAATGCAATGGTGAGTAGGGATAAATTTGCAATAATGATAGTGAGCTTCTTTTAGATAATATTTCATCTCTATCTCATTGCAATGATTTATCTTTGGACTCAAACACATCTAGAACTATAAATGTTTCACATGCTTGTGTTAATAGTCCTTGCATATCTTCTAAATCATCAAGTAGTGATGATCATGACAATAATAATGATGATGAAGAAGATGATGCTTACTTTAATAAGAAAGGTCTAATGGTTCTTAATGCTCTTTCAAAGAATGAAAATGCTTGTGAGAACCTACATGAAATTATGAGCACCCTTATTGAACGAGGGCTTACTATTGAAAATTTGGAAGCTCGTGAAAATGAAAGTCTTAGCCGCGAACGTAATTATGCGGACACGATTGCGGATCTTGAACAAGCTCTTGAAGAAATCCAAACCACCAAGAAATCTCTTGAGGAGACATTTACTCTAGAGTTATCTAAAGTAAATGAAACCCATGATAGAGCTCTCAAGGTGGCTAATGATTTTAAAATTAAAAATGATGAGCTTGTTGTTGAAATTGTTAGACTCCTTGAGGCTAATGTGAAATTTGAAAAGGATACTACTAGGAAACTAGCTATAGGTGGAAGGTGTTTTTGTGGCGCATCGAGTATGCCGTGCGCCACTGATAATATTCTGTGGCGCATGTCTGACGATGCGCCATAGAAAGTTTAGGGTTTTTGTGGCGCACTAGTTCCCCGTGCGCCACTAAATTTGAAATTTCTGTGGCGCATTAGATACCATGCGCCACAGAAAAGATGTGGGCCCCACCACCAACGGCTGGATGGCATCCTACCACACCTTTTCTATGGCGCATGAAGTTTGATGCGCCACAAAAAGTAGAATTTCAGTGGCGCATCTGGACTTATGCGCCACAGAATATAGCGTGGGCCCGGCACCAATGATTGGGGGAGGTGTTTCTGTGGCGCATGAAATCACATGCGCCACAGAAATATGGATTTCTGTGGCGCATGGAAGTTCATGCGCCACAAAATGCCTTTCCAGAATTACAAAAAGGGCAGCCCCCACTCACCACCCCCCATTGTCTTCTTCTTCCCCTCTCCTTCCACCTTGAGCAGCTCGTGTTCCTCCTCCCTCCCACCCCATTTTGCTCATACTTTTCTCCATTCTTTGTAGTTAAACCTAATTTATTTGATAGGTAATTGGTGAGGGGGCCGGGGGAGGCTCGATCCATATATACTCCTTTCCCAAATACATCTCTTTTTCTCTCCAACACCGCACACTCTCTCTCATCGATCGTGGTCACATCTCGGTGACAAATCTACTAGGTGAGTATAGT
This sequence comes from Puccinellia tenuiflora, assembly GCA_012064385.1. Lineage (NCBI taxonomy): Eukaryota > Viridiplantae > Streptophyta > Magnoliopsida > Poales > Poaceae > Puccinellia > Puccinellia tenuiflora. The sequence goes on along the minus strand of QRDG01000212.1, from coordinate 415,213 downwards.
TGGATGGACATGCATATGCATGTTTTGTGTGGCCGGCACAAAACATGCATATGAAGGGGCGGTTTGGACGATGGCGAGACGTTTGTTTGTTGTGCTCCGACCATCGTGTCGTGGAGATGTGGATATTTTTGTGAAATGCTTGCAGGTACCCCGAGAGGCCCTTGAGATTGCCGGAACGTCGATTAACTTCCGTTCCGGCGAATTTGGGTACTCCATATGTCCCTTTTTTAGCAAAGGTCATGCCGAAATTTTTAAAAATTTCGGCATGACCTTTGCTAAAAAAGGGACATATGTGTGTGTGTGCGCGTGTGGATGTTACGGTTTTACTTAACATACTCTCGTTTCTTATTTCTGCTTTATCTATATATAGCAACCATGGTCATCAAGATGAGCTCCAGTCAAATCGGTAGATACAAGGAAGAAGCAAAGGCGGACATGATTCGGTGCAACAGGCACCAGATAAGATGTCCGTGTCGAACATGCAAACTCGTGAGCTGGATCGACCCTGATTCCGGACAATTGGAGGAACACCTACTCAGGCGCGGTTTCTGGATAGGCTTCAACAAGGCGCCGACAGCAAATGGTGCGCATGAAAACGAGGGCGGGCGAGAAGACGAAGAGTCTCCCGGACATGGTTATCATGACGAAGGAGATGCCGGCGGACAAGATCATCATGACGAAGGAGATGCCAGCGGACATGGTCATGATGAAGGAGTAGATGGTGGTGGAGAAGACGCGGATACGCAGACCTCGCTAACTTCGGCCTTGCAGGACACTCATCTTCAAGAACTCCTACTCAAGGAGACGAGCGACGCCAGAGGTGCAGCCAGAGAGAAAGCCAAGCTGGAGCAAATGAAGAAAGACGTGATGACTCCGTTGTATCGTGATTGCCGGCCCCAGCATACGCGCTTGCATGTAACGCTTGATGCTCTACAGATGAAGGAGGAAAACAGATGGACCGACGTCAGCTTCAGTAAGCACCTGAAATTCTGGCACGATCATCTTCCCGAGGGGAACACATTGCCAAGCAGTATCGAGGAGGCCAAGAAAGTTGTGTGCCCTCTTGACCTACCGTACGAGAGATACCATGCCTGCATCAATGATTGCGCAATTTATCGGGGCGTGTACAAGGACAGAACAACATGTCCGGTGTGCGGCCAGGGACGGTACAAGAGTGGGAAGAATGTTCCTCGAAAAGTGGTCTGGTACTTTCCTCTCATTCCCCGTCTGCAGCGGTATTTCGTGGACCCTAAGGAAGCAAAGCTCATGCAATGGCACGCGAAAAGGGAGAAGCCCGAAGAAGATCCAGAGAAGGGCGTGATCCTGACACACCCTTCAGACGCTTGCCAGTGGGAAGCATTGGACATGGCCTTCGAACATTTCGGGCGCGACGCAAGGAACGTTAGGCTGGGTATGAGCACCGATGGACTCAATCCGTTTGGCAACCAGAGTAGCACGCATAGCACCTGGCCCGTGTTTGTATGGCCTTACAACCTTCCCCCGTGGCTGTGCACGAAGCAAAAATACATACACATGAGTATTCTCATTCAGGGGCCGAAACAACCTGGTACCGACATACATCTATATCTCGCGCTATTGAAAGAGGAGTTAGCCAGGTTGTGGGAGACGCCAGTCCGTACGTGGGACGCCTACACTGGAGATTATTTCGATATGAGAGCCGCGTTGCTCACGACGGTGCAGGACTATCCTGGTTGCTCATATGTATCAGCACAGGTAGGCCATGGATTCTGCGCATGTGTCAGGTGCATGGATAAGACCCCGCATCTCCAGCTACCAAGGGATCCCGGGTCTTCGAAAACCGTGTTCCTAGGGGCTCGAAGGTGGCTTCGCATGGATCACCCATGGAGGAAACGCGGTGATTTGTTCAATGGTAAAGAAGAGATCGAAAGAGCCCCGTGCCCGAGGAGCGGTGAAGAAATCGACGAGCTTTTGAAAAATTGGGAGGAGTGCCCTGCGCCGGGAAAGAAGCGACCGAGGGTAGACCCCCTGCTGGGTGTATGGAAAGCGAGGTCTGTTTTCCACGACTTGGAGTACTGGAAGGTACTCCACACGCCCCATAGCCTCGATGTAATGCACATTACCAAGAACGTTACCGAGAGTCTGCTTGGCACTCTTTGCAACATGTCCGATAGGACCAAGGATGGGACGAAAGCAAGATACGATCTGAAATGGCTTGGCATAAGGAAAGATCTTCAGGCACCCGATAGTGATGACGACGATGATGATGATGATCAGACGGAAGGGACTCAAGGTCGCTGCAAAAGGGTAAAGAAGAACGTGGTGGTGCTTCCCGCTGCCTGCTTCACTATGAGTCCGGAGGAGCTCGAGAAGTTTTTTAGGTGCCTCCTAGGAGTCAAATTTCCTCACGGTTACGCGGGGAAGATAAGCAGATATCTGGACGCAACGAAGAAGAGGTTCAGCGGGATGAAGTCTCACGACTGTCACGTGCTGATGACGCAGATACTCCCTGTTGCGATCCGAGGGCTAATGGACGAGCATGTCCGTGATACGCTGCTTGGCCTTTGCAACTTTATCGACGTCATCAACAGGAAGTCGATTGGCGTGAGGCAACTCCACAGGCTACAGGAAGAAATTGTGGTGATATTATGCGAGCTCGAGATTTACTTCCCGCCCGCATTCTTTGATATCTGCGTGCATCTCCTTCTCCATGTCGTTGATGACATCAGGCAGCTCGGGCCGACGTTCCTGCACTACATGATGCCGTTCGAAAGGCAGAACGGTGTCATGAAACGATACGTCCGCAACAGGTCCCGTCCAGACGCAAGCATGGCCAAGGGCTTCCTGACCTACGAGTGCATCTCCTTCTGCCAGAATTATCTGAGCACCGAGAACCAGGATGTTGGTCTGCCAATCAGGACGCACCTCGGCAGGCTCGAGGGATTTGGTCACCGCGAGGGCTACCGCTCACTCCATGTCGACATTCATGGTCGACAAGACGACTTCAACAGGGCTCACCGGGTCACGCTACAACACTTACAATTGATCGAACCTTGGGTGGAAGAGCACAAAAGCTTAATCGAGCAGAATTACATCGACCTGGGCCGACCGAGGAAGAAGGGAGACGTAACCAGAGAGCACAACTCCAGCTTCACGCGTTGGTTCAAGAAAAGGCAACTGGTTCAAGCAAAGAGCATACCGCCAGCTACGGAAGATGAAAAACTCATATTCTTCTTATCACAGGGCCCCGGGCACAACGTAAAGACCTATCAGACGTACGACATCAGCGGTTACAGATTCTGCACCGAGGAAAAGGACAGGAATAGCGAATATCAAAACTCAGGAGTAACTATGCTATCCTACGGCGATGACGAGGCTACTGTGAAGGAAAGATTCTTCGGAAGGATTGAGGAGATATGGGAGCTCAACTACTGTGGACAGTTGGTGCCAATGTTCCGTGTGAGATGGGCCAAGGACGTCGTCAAAGAAGACCGGTATTTCACCACCATGGTAATACCCGATGCCAAATCGAAGAACGCCTCCACGAAAAATGAGCCATGGGTACTCGCTAGCCAAGTCGAGCAATGCTTCTTCATTACCGACCCGTCAAAGCCTAGCCGTGTTGTCGTGAGGAGGGGCAAGAGGAGCATCATCGGAATGGAAGGAGACGCCAACGAGGAAGACTTGGACAAGAACGGCGATCCGAAGATCGAGGAGGAATTCGACAAGTACTTCGACATGCCTACTACTAGCAAAGAAAGACGGAAGACCTCCCTACCTACTAAAGGTTGTCCGTTCACGCGAAGAAATCTCAAGGTGCCCGGCCTGAAGTATTCAACCGCGAAGAAGGGAAAGAAGAGAAGCTAGCTCGGAACCGAGACGAAGAAGACTTTTTTGGTGTATTTAATTTGTGTGTGTGTGTGAGACAATGCAAGCATATTTATGTATTCAATGAATATGTATGAGAGAAATTGTGTGTGAGACAATGCAAGAGCATATATATGTATTAAATGAATTGAATATGTATGACACATTGTGTGTATTTTGTAACCAAATTTAACCAAAAATAATTTAAAGAAAAAAATTAAAGAAATAAAAAGTGTGAGGCGACCCCCACGCTGCCCTTTAATTCTTCCCCAAAATTTTCCTACAACTAAAGATTAAAAAAACACAAGCATATTTATTCTTTCAATAAAATTTAACCAAAAAAATTAAGAAACAAAACATTCTGTGGCGCATCCCTCTGCAGATGCGCCACAGAATGTCGATAATTCTGTGGCGCATCACTCCGGAGGTGCGCCACAGAATTATCGCGCCTCCACTTACATGTGGGGCCTCCCCCGCGCTGCCGCCTCTCTCTAATTCCTTCCAAATTTCGCGGATTATTCGCGCCTCCCCGTCGCCCCCGACGCCGCCGCAACTCCCCGTCGCCGGCGACCTCGATCCCCTGCGCCCCGGCCGCCCCCGCCCGAGCCGCGCCGCCGCCCACCACGCGGCCGTGCTCGACCGCGCCGCCGCCCGAGCCGCGCCCCGGCCAGCCCCTCTCTCCCTCCCCTTCCCTCCCCTCCGCGCCGCCGTCACCTCCCCTCCCCTCGCCGTCGAGCCGCGCCCCCGCCCGAGCCGCGCCGCCGCCCACCACGCGGCCGTGCTCGACCGCGCCGCCGCCCGAGCCGCGCCCCGGCCAGCCCCTCTCTCCCTCCCCTTCCCTCCCCTCCGCGCCGCCGTCACCTCCCCTCCCCTCGCCGTCGAGCCGCCCTGGGCCAGGCACGAGCCACCGACGACCTCAACTCGCCATCCTCGCCGAGGTACTGCCCCTCTCTCCCTCCCCTCCCTCTCCTGCCATGGTTGCACACTAGGTGCTTGATGAAATGTGCAAACAAATTTTCTAGGTTTCAGTTGCAAGTGCTAAGTGTTTTTCTAAGTGTTGTTGCTACTGTTGTTGCTAGTGCTAGCAATTGCACTATAGTGTCATTGCTAGAGACCAAAAAAATTACAAAATTTTCCGAAGTGTTGTTGCTAGTGCTAGTAATTTTCCTAAGTGTCATTGCTAGTACTAGTGCTAGTGCTAACTAGTAATTGCTTGCTTGCTGCAAGCAAGCACACTAGTTGAGGACATATGGGTTGCTTTGTGTTGTTGCTTGCTGCATATGGTTGTCAAGGACATAGTGCTAGTGCTAGTGTCATTGCTAATGCTAAGTGTTGTTAAGATGCATTCTTGTTTGTGTTAATGCCGACCATTATTTGTGAAATGCAGGTACCCGTGAGGCCCTTGAGATTGCCGGAACGTCGATTAACTTCCGTTCCGGCAAATTCGGGTACTCCATATGTCCCTTTTTTAGCAAAGGTCATGCCGAATTTTTTCGTGAATTTTAGCATGACTTTGCTAAAAATAGGACATATGGGGTATTCCGACTAATGCATGTGCCGATGATTAAAATGAAGTGACACCATGTGATCCCGGGGATGGCGCTAGTGAGCCTTGTATATGCACGAATACACATCGTGCATCCTACTTGGCTCACTCGCACCATCCCTGGAACTTTTGTGTGTCCAATCTAAGTATGAGGCACACATCCAAATTACTTATAGTATTTTGTAAGCCTCCAAAGTTGGTACTTTTTAACTATTTTGAAGTTGCATTTTTAGTTGCTGCTAGGTGCTTTTGCTGCTAGCTACTTTTGTGAAATGTGTGTGCTAGATGCTAAATCATGGTTTGGTTAATTTATTGCAGCACCACAAGGAGCACCTCCACCACGCCGATCTCGGACCCGAGCCTCCCTTCCTACCTGAGGTAGTTCCTCTCTCCCTCGATGTGGATGTGGATGTGGTGATGTATGTGTTGAAGTGATGCTGTTGCCGGCCAGCGATGCCGGCCGGAAATCTGTTGATGTGTTGATGTGATGGATGCTGTTGCCGGCCAGCGATGCCGGCCATTATTTGTGAAATGCTTGTGCAGGTACCCCGAGAGGCCCTTGAGATTGCCGGAACGTCGATTAACTTCCGTTCCGGCAAATTCGGGTACTCCATATGTCCCTTTTTTAGCAAAGGTCATGCCGAAATTTTTCGTGAATTTTGGCATGACTTTGCTAAAAATATGACATATGGGGTATTGCGACTAATGCATGGGGCGGGGTATCTTAGTACTTAGTTAAGTGATTTTTTCCTTATATTTGGTGTACTAACTTTGACGTTTTTTTTCTTATAGGTGCGAACATGGCTGACAATAATGAGGCCGGGGGTTCTCGAATAGGAGGCGAGGAACCGATAGAGGAAAATAGTATGATTCAGATGGTCATCGCACAGGCAGTGACAAAGACGTTGACGTCGCTCTTTCCTACCGTCTGTGAGGGTGTCAGGGTATGGATTGAGGGAGGGAAAAAAGGGCCTCCCCCCAATGATCAGCTTCGGCTCCAACAAGTACTCAATCAATGTGGCTACAGAAGATGCACCCCCAGCATCCCCAGAGGTAAAGAAGAAGAAGCACAGGAAGAGAAGTAAGCCAGCTCCTAAGACGACTATCCGGGGGTATGAAGACATGGTATCACCCCGTGCGGATGGCAGTGACCCGAGTTCATGAAGCTGGTCAACCGATCCTGTCTCGGGAGCTGCTCCACCTTGCAGACGGATGCATGCTCTCTTTGCAAAATGCTATCTTGACGCTAGAGGGCAACCTTCTTAAAGAAGAGGATCCAAATTACCCGGTGTTCACTGTCAAGGTGCCAAAGTACTTGGCTGACTTCGTCCATGAAGCCCCCGCGGATTATTTCTTCATATCGTACGAGGACGTCTTCAAGCTGTTTCACTATAGACGGTTGGACTATAACTTGGTCCGCCTATACGCACTCAACCAGGCGATGAGGATCAGGAGAGATAATACCCCGTACGTCAAGGTAGTGGATCCCTACTACATGCGTGACAGCCAGCTGGTGGAAGGATCAACGACACGGGCCATGGCCACGGAGTTCCTCCAGAGAATCATGCTGAACAACCAGGATAAGAACAGCCTTCTTCTGCCTTTCTTTTCCGAGTAAGTACACATCCGGTCGCCGCCGTCGTATCTTATGCTTTATTATAAATTTCTTCCGTTGTTGATCATTTCCAACATTCCGTTTCAATTGTGTTGAGCAGTGACGAGTACTGCGTACTCATCATCCTAAACCCGAGGTGGTCCGTTGCCACTTATATCGACTCAGGGAGTCTTAAAGACTACACCAGAATAAAGGGTGTTCTCGATGAGGCTCTCGAGGGCTATGCCCAAAAGGGAGGCCACTTCCATGAAGGAAAGGAACGTTTCACGAAGGAGAAGAAACACATTTTCTGCCATGGGACCGGGTTCCATTGCATCAAGCATGCGACTGGCAGCGTGAAGGATGCCTTCTACGTCCTCCATCACATTAAAGGGTTTGTCCGGGATGCAGAGAAAACGAGGTGGCCATCTAGTCTCCAAGAATGGACCAAACTTAGAGGGGAAATCACCGACGCTGATCTTAGAGAAGAATTCCATCGCATCCGGATGCAGTTATCGCAAATCATCGTGGAAGATGTCATGACAGAAGGGGGGGGTCCTTACACAACCCCAGAGGTAATTTGTCCATCTCCAGCCAAATATATATCCCAATCCACTCGATATATTATTAACCAAATATATATCCCAATCCATCTGTAGGGATGTCTAAGTGGGAGATCGAAGACCGCCTAGACAAGCAAAATGACATGAGGACGTGGCTGACGAAAGACTGCTTTAAACCGTTCCCTGAGCCGATAAAAAAGAAGGCTCAATCCTGCAGCTACCAGTGGAGCTAGACGTGTTCTCCATTAGCGACCTAGCAAATTAGTCATAGTACAAATAAAGTGACCCAGCAAAGACCCCAGCAGCGACTCAAGAAGAAGAGACTCCAGCGGCTCCTCCGACAGAGACCCTCGACGAGTGGGCTGAGGTTGCTTCAGCGTCGGGCGCAGGAACCACCGTGATAAGTGGGCCCTAGTGATTTCTTAGACATTAAGGGAACACTAGGCCCCACTTATCATCGGAGGTTCCTGCGTCCGACGCTGAAGCACCCTCAGCCCACTTGTCGAGGGTCTCTGTCGGAGGAGCCACTGGAGTCTCTTCTTTTTGAGTCGCTGCTGGGGTCTCTTGCTGGGTCACTATATTTGTACAATGACTTATGTGACATGAGATGAACTTTTGTACCCCTAAATTCAGCACTTGTAATCAATGTGTGAAACGATTAACTTATGTATCATGACTTGTGTAATAATCGTGTATCTTGGGCTCTAAGTAATGTGATATACCTGTATTTCCTATAATATATACCTGTATTTTCTGTAATAAATCTGTAATTCCTATAATATACCTGTATTTTCTGTAATATACCTGTATTTTCTGTAATATACCTGTATTTTCTGTAATATACCTGTATTTATACAGCAGGCAGCAGAAATTTGAAAATACATTTAAATTTTTCTGTGGCGCATCTTTTTATTTTTCTGTGGCGCATGGAATTCTGTGGCGCATGAGAAATGATGCGCCACAGACATAATTCTGTGGCGCACCCTTTCTTGTATTCAACCTTGTGTAGGTTGCCTCTTGGCATGAAAAATTTAATGAGCAATTGTTGTGGTTTTGGTTTATTTCCTTCACTTGGTATGTCTTTGTGATATTTGTGATGAAATTGCAAAAACCTTTCCTTCAATTGGTATTATTTCTTTGTGATACTTGTTGCCTATCTCAAACCATTTCCACTATCTCTTGTTCCCTTAGTGATATGTGTGATGCATTTGATGTGTTTGAAGTTCATTTATATACAATGAGATAAGTTTGAGCTATGTGCTATGCTTTTATGCAATAATCTCCTTTTGTATATTCATGACTTCCTTTTGGTTACCATAGTCTCCTTTCTTCGACCATTTTATATGTGCAAGTTTCTTTGTCGATAAACATCATTGTCTACTTAGAAACCTATACATATGAGAGAGGTCAACTTTTATTTGGTATCCTACTTTCTTTCAAGCCACCTTGTCTTTTATCTATAATTCTTTGGTGGCTCCAAGTTTGTCTCGTGAGTGCTTGTCTTATTTCTATTCGCACCTTTTGCGCACTCACATTCTATTGAAGATTTTTCTCTTCATGCTCATCATGTGAGTATGTTGATTTTTATTGCCTAAATGTTCTCACTTGCTCTTTGCTTTTTCGATTGGTTGAAATTTCCAATTGGTATCTTTGAGCTAGTGAACATTTTTTTTGAAAAATCTTCTTTGTAAGCTGTGTGTGTCAATACTTGATATATAACTTATCTCCATTTGATTAAGACTATGTGTCTTACCAAATTAATTGTCTTGTCACACACACACACTCTTGGTTGGGCCTTTCTTGATAATTTCTTTTAATTGGTATCTCCTTATGGCTCAACCACATCTTTGGTGCAAGTGCTTTGTTTTGCTTTAAATTTTTTACATCCTTGCACTTGGTGAGTGTTCTAGATGATTTTGGGGGAGTGAGGATTCCATATTTGTTCACTCCTCAATAGTGTATGAACATTGGGGAGCTTCTCTATTTTTATTTAGAACTCTCAGTTAGGATCTTCTTGATTGCTTTTCTCCTTTGTGGAGATGTTTAGAATGATTTCATCCTTTGCAATCTTTGGATCCTCAATATAGTTTGATTTCCTCTATTATTCGTCAATGGACATGTGTATTTAATTTCACTCATATCTTGAGGAATGCATACCTGTGGAGGAACTCATATTATATTGGCCATCTAAAATTTTTCTTCCCATTTCGGCAATCGATGCCAATGGGGGAGAAGTTTTAGAGGGTTTAAGGGAATTGGTTTTATGCTTTAGTTTGGTTCTTAAGCATTTGCCTCTCATGCTCATGCATCCTTGTCTTGCAAGGTTGCTTAATTCTTTATATAAACCCTCTCAAAAGGGATTGTCATCAATTACCAAAATGGGGGAGATTGAAAGAGCATGGTTGCCCCCATGTGTTGTTTTGGTAATTAATGACAATCCCTATGGACTAATGTGTGCTTTAAGTTATATTTGCAGTGTTGGTCCATAAGGAATGCTTTGACTCCATATGTTGGAGTCAAGGCTAAAAGAAGAAGACTATATGTTGATCAAGGCTAAGTGCAAGTTGATCAACGTACAAGATTAGGGCATGTGAAGAAGAAGATCATTTGTTGATCAAGATCCTATGCTGTCCATGGTGGATGGCGTCACGTGGTGATCATCAGTGTTGATCAAGATTCTATGTTGTCCATGGTGGATGGCGTCACGTGGTGATCATCATCAAGATAAAGGCCAAGTGAAGATATGTCGAAGAGTGCCTCTCCCATCTTGGTGTATGGGGGAGCAATATGCGAGTCTTCACCAAGCGAAGCAAAATCAAGAAAGTTGATCCACTTGAGAGTAGATCAAGATTGTCATCATCTGGCTCAAGTGGAATGCGCAAGGCAAAGGTATGATCTTGATAGGGTTTATATTTTACCGGTCTCGCGGTGTAGTTGTGAGACCGGGTTTTAGGATAGGTAACCGTACTATCAAGAGGGGCTCTCAAGTGAGCTTTAGCGTATCGGTCGTAGAGAGCTCAAACCTTTGCATCCTTGGCATCATCTTTATTGGTTCCTATTTGGCTCTTATCGTGGTGTGGTATTGGTGCTTGTCGTGCTTGTCATGACAAGCCCAAGGTCACCGAAAACGGTTTTCATATGTGTTCCCTATTGAGTTTTCGGTGTCGGAGATTTTGTCGGTCCATCTATGCGGAAGGTTTCACTCTTCCATTTATTAGCAAAATCCCCCTTGCTTGGTTTCAATATTTTCACTTGTTATTGGGTAGCATTTGTCGTCCTCTTTCCAACAAAGTTGGTTTTATGTCATTCGGACTTCATTTGTAAAAGATATGGTTTTCCGGTTGTCAATAGAAAGGTTTTACCTTTCATCATTTGGTTTTACCATATCTTGTTGAACAATGATGTTTCTCTGCATAATCTTGTAGTGCTCGTTGTGACGATTCCAACGAGTCCACGATTATCAAAAACGGAGTTCGTATGTGGAAAATATTGCGGTTTTACCGACGAACGTTTTCTAGATAGAAAAAGAAAAGAAACAAAAGAAAGAAAAAAGGGAGGGAGCCTGCCGGCCATCAGCCCGGCATGGCCGGCTCCATGGCTGGGCTCTCTCGGTTTGAGCCCCGGCCATCATGGCCGGCCCCATGGCAGGCCAGCCCGGCCACTGCCCGGCCATCCCCCGGCCTGGCCGGCCTCCCTCCTCCAGCTGCCCGAAATGTGGCCTAACGGCCATATTTTGGAGCTACTACTTAAGGGGCTTCTTCCCCAAAGGTTTTTAGGGTTCCTAGCCACCATTTTGAGCAAGTTTCTTCCCCACCATTGTTGATCTCTTGAACTTGCCTTTCTCTCAATCCCTCCAATAGTTCTTGCTAGTTTTTGAGGGAAAAGAGAGAGGAGGTCTAGATCCACGTTTCCACCGATCGGTTTCTCCTCTAAGTGAGGGGAACACCTTGGATCTAGATCTTTGGAGTTAATTTGTGTTTCTCTTTATTCTTCCTCTCAAATCCCTCCCAAGCATTAGTTGCTTTGGTTGGATTCGGGTTGGAAGAACTTGACCACTTAGTGTGTTCTTGCCATTGCATTAGTTGCATCGGTTTGAGTTCTCCACGGTGATTCGTGGAAAGTGAAGTTGAGAAGCTTGTTACTCTTGGGTACTTTGGTGCCCTAGAGCTTGTTCCTCTAGGGCACGTTGGTACCCTAGACGGTTGTTGATTTCTTGGAGTCTTGGTGGCTCACGGGATTTGTTGGGAGCCTCCAATTGTGGAGTGTGGCTCAACCTTGTTAGCTTCGGAGCTTTGGTAGCTACGAAGACATTGCCGGGAGCCACCAATTGAGTTGTGGTGTGTGCCTCGGCCTTGGGCATCGAGTCTTGGTGGCTCGGTGCATTTGGTGAAGACCCTCCAACTTGTGGAGTGAGCTTCACCCTTGTAAAGGTTCTAGTTGTCAACCTCAACGGCAACATAGTGACAAGTGCCTCGCCACATTGGTGGTAAGACACAACGGAGATACGGTGTGCCATATCAAGGCTACTCGGTGTTTCACATTGGTGAACTCCGCGCCGCTCCAACGGAGACTAGCTTCCATTGGGAAGTGAACTTCGGGATAAATCATCGTCTCCAAGTGCCTCGGTATTTCTATCCCGAGCTTCTTACTTATGCTATTTACTTTGTGATAGACATCGAGCTTAAAGTCATATATCTTGCTATCACCTAGTTGATCATATTGCTTAGCATAAGTTGTTGGTGCACATAGGTGAACCTAGCTAGTTTAGGTTTTGGCTTGATAAATTAAACGTTAGTTTTATTCCGCATTTATTCAAGCCTTAACCGTAATAATTTTAAATCGCCTATTCACCCCCCCTCTAGACGACATCCGTGTCCTTTCAGTGGGTTTGCAGCCATGTACCAAAATCATTCTCACTACACGCTGCCATTATCTTACCCAGATGATATGAATGTGTTTTGGTTGTGTAAGATTTAGCTGCCGGCCACATGCGCGCAAATTCTTCCCCTTTGAATTTTTTGATCAAATTCATCCACATATGGCCGAAGCACTCTCTCTGCTCAGCATGGGGAAACACAATCTTGACTGCATTTTCTAGCCCTTTACATGCATCTGTGTGGATTGCCAAAGGTGACATGGGCCCTAAGCATCTTTTCAACTGCATCATAAACCATGTCCACGAAGCCTCGGTCTCTGATTGAAACATGCCTATAGCAATAGGGAACATCCAGTTATGTCCATCTAGAGCATTGCATGCTACCAATTGACCATTCCACTTTCCAGTTAAAAAAGAGGAGTCTATGCTTAAATATGGACGACAACCTGCTTTGAAGCCATCTATGCAAGGCTTTAATGCCATAAAAAACTTAGAGAAGTAGGTCTTGCCATACTCTGTTACTTCAGTATCAATCTCCACAACACTGCCAGGTGGCCTTTTCTCCACCTCTACTTTGAAGTTGTAAAGCATCCTAAATGTATAATGCTTTCATTGCCCTTTGTTTTGCCTTCCACACTCTGGTATATTTCACCACAATTGGGTGGTCCTTTTCCAAATCTGTTTTAAGCTTCTTTGCTGTAGTGTTTGGTGTCTTGGCTAAAATAAGAGTGATCTTTTCTGCAACCCAAGCCTGTGATGTCATTGAGGTTACATTCTGTGAAGTAGTAATGCAAGTATGTACATGTGGGATTTGCTTAACTCTCATGGTAGCTCCATCAGGTTGGCATCTAGCAGAAATGTACCATTTGCAAGGCTTGGCGCCCACATCAAAATTGCTGCACCTCGCATAAAACTTCTTTCTATCAGTCCACTTGGTTTTGGCATCAAATTCCTTCTTGATTGCGTAAGTCTTGAAACACATTCTGAACTCGCCCATGCTTGGAAACAACTTTCCTACAACAATTTGAGGGTTTTCTTTATCATACACAGTTACCAGCTCATCATCATGTGCAGATCATCTACATCAGCTGCAGCTTCTTCCATCAATTCTTTATCCACATCTTCAAAAGAATTTTTGTTACCTTCACCAGTGTCACTTCTATTGACGTGGGGTTACCACGCCAAATCCCTCGGAGGTCATCCTTGGGTTTCGTGAAGAGAGGAAGAAGATGGTGGTGCTGGTAGATCCGTCGGCTGACAAGCAAGATTTACCCAGGTTCAGGCCCCTGAAGGTAAAAGCCCTACGTCCTGTTTGTCTGGTATTGATCGAGGTTGTTTACAAGGGTTACAATGGCGAGATCGGTAGATGCGATCTCGCTAGGGTTTTTGGTGGCAAGTATGAGCGTGTCCTAGGTCGGCGTCCCTCCCAGCCCTTATGTAGTGGGGCTGGGTCCTGGGAATCCTCTACCGACTAGGGTTACAATTTTAGGAATACTACAACCGATGTAAAGCTCCTTGCTTCTTGGGTTGTTTCCTTTGGTATAGGCCTTCTCTTTGTGCTTGTCCCATGGGCCGCAACTTATTTGAACGCCAGATATCTCAGTCATGGTACACCCGAAGGGTACACCCACGTCAGTAGCCCCAAGGTCCTGGTAGACTTCAGGGAGTCTGGCAGGGACTCAACCCTTAGTCAGGTGTTCAAGTGTAGCTCATAATTTTAGGAAATGTGTTTCGTACCCGTTTCGTAGGGCGTTTTTGCACAGGATGCTCAGCATGGCAGGCCTGGTTCACTCGATGGATCGAGACCAGTTAGGTGCTCTTGGGCACGTACCTTACCAGCCTACATCAGACTCGAGTCCCTGGGCTCGAGTCCGGAAGCTAGACCATTCGACTCAGGCCGTATTTGAGGTCTCACAGAGTCGAACTGAGCTTTTAAGGGTACCCAACGCGTCCGTCGGGATTTTCATCACGCCTATTGGCGCGACATATTTGTCAGGTTCCTCAGCTGTTGCTGTCGGCCCCGGCCCTACATGACGGATCGGTGGGTCTTACCTTTGCACAGTAAAGTGCAGCATCCGAGGGTCAATTGCCTCTGATTCATCTCGGGTAATTTGTTTATTTGCTCGGGTTAGACTGGAGTCGATAACCTTTCAGATATCGGGTGCGCGACAAGCGCTCCCGATGGGAGTAGCCCCCGAGATTATGCTAAATTACTTGTAATTGGAGTTTACGACATTAGTCGAATGCCGTAAGGACCCGATACTATATCAGGTCAAATATACTGTGAAGGAATTGAAAGGAAGCACGCTTTGGTTACCTTATTGATGATGTCATAGGCGTGCTCGTCGCAACCGATGCACTCTGCCTCTCGGCCTGCCAAAAATAACAGGACAGGTCATTGCGTCAGTTTGACCACGCGTCGCGAAGTTTACGCGGCGCTATGATGATGGCCTCCTCGTTTCCCGTGCATAGTGGGCGACGCGGCCCACGACGGTTGCCCTCCACGCTCGCCATGTGTAGGGTTAGATCCTCGCCGTTCCGCACGATGCTTAATCAGGGGCTAGGATTCACCTGCCCTATGAGATAAATAAGGATGTACCGGCGATGGAGGGGAAAATCCCCATTCTCACCGTCCGAGCTCCTCTTCCTCCTTGCGCCCTGCAACCATCCGTCCAACCAAGAGAAATAAAGAGCTCGTTCCCTCTCCCCACTTCGCCATGATGAAGAAGACCAGTGGGAGGAAGAAGGCGTGGGGGACCACCGCCGGGCGATCTGAAGAAGATCCAGGACCGGGGTTCCCATCCGCAGTTTATTTTACTTTGGCCTTTATAGCGCAGCCCCCGAGTATCGGGTGCTGCTAAGGTGGTTATCATTCTCTTGACCTCAACGGCGCAGCCCCCGAGTACCGGGTGCCATTCCGGAGTTTGCTTTATTTGACCTTTACAACACAGCCCCCTGAGTATCGGGTGCCGTGAAGGCGATTACGTTTGTTGTGCGGCGTATAGACTCCAGAAATAGAGGAACATTGCACTTTATTAAAGGAGACATAGTCTCAAGGATTACATCGGTGGCTGAATAGCCTTATTGATAGTTGTGCTACGCGTAGAAGCATCGCAGATGTGCATCGTTCCACGGGTTGTGTGAGAGCTCTCCATTCTTGCATTCTTCAGGCGATATGCTCCGCCGCTGATGACTTCTGCGATGATGAAGGGTCCCTCCCATGGGGAAGCGAGTTTGTGCACCTTCTTTTGCTTGAGCCAGAGCACTAGGTCACCTTCCACAAATAACCTTGTGCGCAGTCGACGGCTATGTAGTTGCGCAAGCTTTGCTGGTATATTGCCGTGTGGGCGAGTGCGATGTCTCGCGCCTCGTCCATCAAGTCGACGTCGTCCTCGAGCGCCGCGTTGGCATCGTCTTCATCGTATGCTACAACACGAGGTGCGTCAAAGCGTAGGTCGTGTGGCAGGACCGCTTCTGCTCCGTACACCATGAAGAATGGAGTGTACTGGTTTGATCTGTTAGGCGTGGTGCGCATGCTCCACATGACAGAGGGTAGCTCCTCCACCCAGGCACCCAGCGTGCGCTTGAGTGGCATGAAGAGGCGCTTTTTTACGCCGCTGCAGACGAGGCCGTTCGCCTTTTCCACCTGTCCATTGGACTATGGGTGGGCGACCGAGGCGTAATTAAGCTTGATACCTTGCTCTTTGCAGAAGTCTTGGAATTCCTCAGCGGTAAAGTTTTTTCCATTATCGGTGATGATGCTGTGTGGCACATCGAAACGGAAGATGATGGATCTGATGAAATTAACGGCAGTCGTGGCTGCTGCGTTTGTGATCGGCACAGCCTCTATCCATTTTGTAAATTTGTCAACGGCCACCAGGAGGTGGGTGTGTCCACTGCGGGCATATTTCCTTAGTGGTCCTACTATATCAAGTCCCCACTAGGCGAATGGCCAGGCAAGGGGAATTGCCTTTAACTCTGAAGCAGGTGCCTAAGGCTTGGTGGCAAACTTCTGGCAACCGATACACCGCCTGACGATGTCCTCGGCATCATGGCGTGCCGTGGGCCAGTAGAACCCAGTACGCAGGGCCTTGGCGACTAAAGCCCAGCTACTGGCGTGATGCCCACATGTGCCGGCGTGAATCTTGAGGAGAATAGCCTTGCCATCTTCAGGTGCTATGCACCTCTGGAGGATGCCCGATATGCTTCGCTTGTAAAGTTCTCCATTGATTATTGTGAATGCTTTGGCACGGCGAGTGATACGCCGTGCTTCGACTGTGTCTTCTGGAAGCTCTTGACGTAGCATGTATGCCAGGAATGGCTTCGTCCACATAGGCTCGACGAGGAAAACTTCGACTGGGGGTTTTGCTGAGTCGGATGTCTCAGAGCTCGAGGCGTCAGTCTCAAGGGTCCCGGGTGCCGGTGTAGAGGGAGCCGTAGGCCGCGCAATCTTGATGGACCTTTTGTTTATCTTTTCTAGGAACACTCCGGGGTGTACTTTAGTTTTCATGGACCTGATGTTCGCTAGGGTGTCTGCCTCTTCGTTGCTGGCGCGCCCGATGTGACGGAGTTCGCAGCCATCGAAGTTACCCTCCATGATGTTGTACATGTTCCGATATGCGATCATGTTATCTGTTGCGGCATCGCACTCCTTCATGGTCTGTGTACAACCAAGTTGGAGTTGCCGTAGATCATTAGGCGGTCAACACCACACTCCTTGGCCATCTTCATCCTATGTATCAGGGCCTCATATTCGGCTTCGTTGTTGGATGGTTTCTCAAAATCCATCTGCAAGACGTAGCGCAACTTGTCACCTTTCGGCGATATAAGGATGACGCCTGCGCCTGCTCCCTCATTCCTCTTGGAGCCATCGAAGTATATTGTCTAGGAGCTTGATGTATCAGGTACCGAAGGCAGCTGCATCTCCATCCACTCGGTGGTGAAGTCAGGTAGGACCTGTGCCTTGATCGATGTTGGGTGTTTGTATGTTAGATCCAGAGGACCTAATTCGATGCTCCATTTGGCTACCCTGCCGGTTGCCTTGGAGTTGTTTGCGAGTGGCGCCCCACTCACCACCGTGATCGGGTGCTCTTGAAAGTAATGCGCCACCTTGCGTGAAGACATGAAGACGCCGTAAGCAAGCTTCTGGTAGTGTGGGTACCTTTGCTTGGAGAGAGACAGGACCTCGCTGAGGTAATATACAGGCCTCTGCACTCCGTGGGCTCTCCCTTCTTCCGTACGCTCGACCACCAGCACTGTACTAACCACCCGGTTCGTGGCGGCTATGTAGAGGTATAATGGCTCCTTCTCCCGAGGAGCTACAAGGATTGGTGGAGTCGATAACATGCGCTTGAGGTCGATGAATGCAGCTTGGGCTTCCGGAGTCCACTCGAACCGCTCTGCCTTCTTCATCAGCTGATAAAACGGAAGCGCCTTTTCGCCCAACTTGCTGATGAATCGACTGAGTGCAGCTATTCGTCCGGAGAGTTGCTGGACCTCCCGGAGCTTTGAGGGCTCCGACATCTTCAGAAGCGCCAGTATCTTCTCCGGGTTTGCTTCGATACCACGTGCAGATACGAGGTACCCTAATAGCTGCTCGGCTGGAACGCCGAACACGCACTTTATTAGGTTAAGCTTGATGCTGTATTTCTTGAGCGTGGCGAAGGTCTCGCGCAGGTCGTCAAGGAGCGTTGCTTATTTCTTGGTCTTGATGACTATATCGTCAACATAGATTTGGACGTTTCGCCCAATTTGCTCTTTGAGGCAGTTTTGCATCATGAGCTGGTAGGTGGCACCCACATTCTTGAGCCCGAAGGGCATTGTTGTGTAACAGTATACGCCAAAAGGCGTGATGAATGTTGTTTTGTCTTCGTCGTCTTCATTCATCCGAATCTGGTTGTAGCCTGAATAGGCGTCCAGAAAGGAGAGGCGCTCGTAGCCTGCGGTCGAGTCGACAATTTGGTCGATACGCGGCAGGGGGAAATGATCCTTTGGACAACACTTGTTTAACGAAGTGAAGTCGACACACATGCGGAGTATGTCCATGTTCTTCTTTGGCACCAGGACGGGGTTAGCTACCCAGTCCGACTTCTTGATTTCCCGGATGAACTTGGAAGCCAGGAGTCTATCGATTTCTTGCCCAATGGCAAGGCGCTTCGGCTCGGCGAAGCAACGCAAAGTTTGGTTGATGGGCCTTGCATTAGGCAAGATCTGAAGTGCGTGCTCGGCGAATTCCCTGGGTATGCCTGGCATGTCGGCTGGACACCAGGCAAATATGTCCTAGTTCTCACGCAGGAACTCGACGAGTGCGCCTTCCTATGCGGAAGGTAGGCTCGTCGATACGAGGGCCATCTTCTTAGGATCAGTTGGGTGCACTTGATGCGCCCTTGTGTCGTTGGTTGCGTTGAAGGCCGACTCGGGTGCTGATTTTTTGCCCTCGGGGAAGAGGGTACGATCGTTGGTGAGTGACAGCTCCTGGAGCTGCTCCTGCGCCCCAAACAATTCAGAGATCTTGTTAAATTTGCGGTCGCACTCGTCGGACCGCTCGAAGTCTCCATTGATGGTGATGGTCCCGTAAGGTCCTGGCATCTTCAGCTTGAGGTAGGCGTAGTGCGGGACTGCCATGAACTTGGCGTATGCTGGTCGTCCAAGGATGACGTGGTACTACGACTTCCAGTCCACCACCTCGAACTCTATCTTCTCTTTCCTGAAGTTTGCTGCCTCACCGAAGATGACGTCGAGCGTGATCATGCCCAGGGGGTAGACCGGCCGCCCTGGTACTATGCCGTGGAAGGTGTTGATTGATGGCGCGAGGTTGGTTGTTAATATATTCATCCCGCGCAGCATGTCGGCGAACATGATGTTGATGCCGCTGCCGCCGTCCATAAAGACGCGGCTCATTGCGAAGCCACCGATCTGGGCGTCGAGGACGAGGGCCGAGTGCCCTGGCCGTGGCACCTAAGGTGGATGGTCTTCACGAGAGAAGACAATGCTTGCGTGGGACCACCTAAGGAAATCGGGCAGCGCAGGCGGTGACTTGACGACGAGGTGCACTTGCCTCGTTATGAGTTTCTGATCCCTGTTGGAGGGACGCCCTTTCTGTATCATGAACATGCGCCCGACAGGTTTCGGGTAAGCTTCTTCGCCTGCTTGAGGCTCCTCGATGCGCGGCTGGAACTGAATGGCTCCCGCCATGTGTCCTGGTGGCGGCAGGGCTGGAGGAGGCGGCGCTCCAATGGCTGGCACACCTGGGACGACTGGCGCTTGCTGCTGGAGGAGGCGTGCGTACTGCGCCTACAACTCTTGAAAGCTCTCACAATCCTTCAGGAGGTGAGAGGATGTAAGGTTGCCGTTGTCATCCCTGAACATGTGGAATCAGCATGCGGTATAAAGGGTAGGAGGCGGGCGTGGCACTCGTCCGTTACGTGGCTGCCGTGGTCGCCACTCGCGCTTGATGTTCTTGTCGTCTTTATAACCGGCTGTTCAGCTGCCGCTTTCATAGCGACTGCCATCACGATTTCTTTGCTCGTGGTTGTCGGGGAAGCCCGCCGCCACGAGTTCCGTGCCCTCGGTGTTGTCGTATGCACGTGCCTTCCGCTTGCGACGGCGATCGTTGTTGCAGCAACTCCAAGAACCTTGGTCGCCAGCTTCTACAGGTGTGCCGCTGTGCTCGTTGAGTATAGAATCTTCTCCGTCTGCCCACTCGTTGGCAATCTGCATGAGATGGGTGATGGTCTTTGGCTTTACCCTCCCGAGTGCTTCTTTTAGTTCAAGTCGATAAATGCCTCGGGTGAACAAGTATATCGCGTTGTCTTCCGAGATCCTCTCTGCTGAGTTACGGAGGAGGGTCCACCGCTGGATGTACTCGCGCAGCGTCTTGTCTGCACGGGTCTTGCAGGCTCGCAGGTCTTCGAACGAAGCGGGACGTTTGCACGTGCCGACGAAGTTGCGAACGAAATCCTTGTTGAAATCTTCCCAACAAGTGTATGCTCCCCGCGGCAAACTTTTGAGCCAGGCTCGAGCTGAACCCGAGAGCATAAGCTGTATGTACTGCATGGCGGTAGACGTGGAACTTCTTTAGCAAGTTACTGCCGTGAGGTAGTCCTCCAACCAGGCGGACGGTT
Source organism: Puccinellia tenuiflora (assembly GCA_012064385.1). Classification (NCBI taxonomy): domain Eukaryota; kingdom Viridiplantae; phylum Streptophyta; class Magnoliopsida; order Poales; family Poaceae; genus Puccinellia; species Puccinellia tenuiflora. The sequence continues at coordinate 394,665 of QRDG01000212.1, read as the reverse complement.
CTTGCAGACCGTCATACTTTGGCGTTTCAGAAATTAATCTAAATCCCTTTGGCATTCTTGCTTCTCGGATGCGGCGGCTGAAACACAACGCGCCGCAGAGCTCGAACTCTTCTGCAGAGTTCAAATCTTCGCTACTCGCCTCGTGAGCAGCCCGCCTGGAGAAGTTCCTATTGACCTTGCTTTGCGTGATGATGTTGCATGCATCTTCTCCTTCTGCGAGATGATATCGATCATCCTGCCCGCGAGCTGCGCGGTTCCTTCGGTCGCGGGTAACGCAGTTCTCTTGGTCGCGAGCGGCACGCTCGTTGTTTACGCAAGTAACACGATCCTCCTGATCACGAGCGACGCGGTCACCGAGTTGGCGGGTTCGCGGTTCATGCCGTGGGCTTTGTTGACGCCGTGGAGGCGCGTTGTTGCCAGCCGCTACACCCGCGGCTGGTTGTGGTTCTTCTGGTAGCAGCTCTGCTCCTGCCATGCTGACGAACTTGATTTGCTGACGGTGTAAAGCCGCCCGAGGGTCGTTCTCCGGAGGTTGCGTCGCTTGCAGGTACGTGGCTACCGACATGAGAGCGCCGGTAGCTGTTTTGGGGACTGGTACCCCCTCCTCATCCAGAGACATGGAGTTCTCCAAGTTGCGTGTTGATACGTCTCAAATGTATCTATAATTTTTGAGTGATCCATACTAGTTTTGTGATATTGTCACATGTTTTTACTGTCATTTATATCATTTTTATGCATTTTGTCGGACTAACCTATTGACAAGATGCCAAGTGCCAGTTCCCTGTTTTTGCTGTTTTTGTGTTTCAGAAATTTACTTCTGAAAATATTCTCGGAATTGGACCAAAATTTACGTAAATTATTTTTATGCCAAGACGAAGACGGAGTCCGAAGGGCAGCCTCGGAGGCGACCCACAGGGCCCAGACGGGCTGCTGCCGCGGCCTAGGGGGGACCCGCCCCTGCCCATGGAACACCTCCTCGGCTCCCTCTGACGCCTATAAAATCAGAAATAACCTAAAAACGTGTGGGCGGCGATTATTTTCCAGAAACTCGACCCCGATGCGCCGTCACCGAAAACCCTAGTTCGGGGTCCAATCTAAAGCTGATCCTGACACTCTGCCGGAGGGGAGATCGATCCCGGAGGGCTCTTCATCATCATGCCTTCCTCCGGGTTGATTTGTGAGTAGTCTCACCTTGGACTACGGGTCCATGGCAGTAGCTAGTTGGTAGTAACTCTCTCTTGTGCTTCATGTCTTATGATCTTGTGAGCTGCCTAACATGATCAAGATCGATTATTGTAATGCTATGTGATGCGTTTGCTGGGATCCGATGGATTATGAAGTTATGTTCAGATTGTGCATGATTTTTATATGAGTAATTTATGTTCTTGCATGCTCTTCGATGTGGGTAATTACTTTGGCCAAGTGATTGTGTGTATCTCCAAGAGAGGGTATTTATGCTAGATAGTGGGTTCATGCCCCCTTTTGTTCCTGGGCACGAGTGACAGAAACGTCTAAGGGTGAGGGTGTGCTATTGCTACTAAGGGTAAAACAGCGGTGTTAATGTCTCTTTTGATATTATTATTGCTTACTTCATGCACTTCACTTAATGCAATTGTCTGTTGCTTGCAACTTAATACTGTTGGGTGACAAGCTGGATAGCGATCCCACGGTGGACTTTTTAGACAAAGACGCAGTTGGACTCAACGGTCTTTGTTCCTTGTCGTGATGCCTCCATAAATATTATTATGTCCTTTTTGTCATAGCTAAATTGGGTTTGTGTCATTATCTTGTCAATTGCCTAGCTGTAATTCGCCCACCCATCACATATATATTTTATTTACTTGAGAGACTCCACTAGTGAACCCATGGCCCCCGTCCATCTTTTTACATTGTTTACAACCTTATTTACTTGCTTTTAATCATCATTACTCCTCTGGTCACTTTTCATATTTTATCTATTTCATCATATAATTAACCGCTTTGTTTTCCGCGAGACCGGAAAGATTGACAACCTTTCCGCCGTTGGGGGCAAAGTATTTTGGTTGAGTGTGTGCAGGTCCACGTCTGTTGAAGGTCAGCGCCAGAGATCTTCAACATTCACCTCGTTGTTGATTTCAAAGTCCTACTGGTTCGATAAACCTCGGTTCGTTAAACGAGGGAAAACTGCTACTAGCTACAATTCCGCCTTCGCTTGGGGCACTACCCAACTTATCAATATCTACCATCAATCAGTTTTCTGGCGCCGTTGCCGGGGACTTTGGAGCTACAGCAAGGGGAGTCTCATACTCTCAATCTCTTTACTTTGTTTTTGTCTTGCTTGCTTTATATCTCGTTTAGTTTATTTTCCTGTTTCAAAATTTTAAAACCCAAAAAAATTAGTGTAGTCTTTAATTATGTCCGGTTATTTTATCCTGTCTTTATGTCTAGCTTTACCACTCTTGATATGCCTTTCTTAGCCGAGTTCTTTTCCTTCAAACAAAAGGGAGAAGAAAGTTTTAAAAATGCTTGGGATAGAATATCAGAATTACATCAAAAGATCCAACCCATGCTTGCTATGTGTGTTTTACTGAGATGCTTTTATTATGGACTATCTGATGCATGCAAGCATGTTTTGGATTTCATTACTGGAGGAAACTTTCTTGAAATTGATGAATTAGAATCCTTGAGAATTATAAATGGCTTAGTTGCTTTTCCCACCAATGAGAAAACTAATGGAATACATGGTAGATTAGATAAAATAGAAAATATTTTATGTAATCTAAATTTAAATGGAATAGAGGTGAGCTCTAAAGATTATCAAATCCTTGAATAAATGGAGATTGGGAACCGTATATCCCTATTGAAATAAATGATCAAAGGTTCCTTGCTTATTGTGATATTGGTTCTATAATGTCAACTATGCCTAAAATGGTTTTCGATGCTATGAATTTTGGAGACTTATTTGATTACCCTTTTTGTCACTCTCATTCTGATGGTAGCTCTTCAAAAATTTATAAAAGAGTTAATGAAGTCCTTGTCACTTCTAAACATAAGACTGCTTTGGTTGATTTCTTGGTTCTTAAGTCAAAGGCTCAAGCTAATATTGTTCTTGGAAGATCTTTCCTTCATTCCGTGGGAGCTTTTATTGATGTTAAAAAGGGCTGCATACGTTTTCGTTTTCCCATTAGGGGCAGGTTCTCCTTTCCCCTCAAAGAGAAAAAATTGCTTATTGAAGGAAAAGTTGCAATGGATTTCGAAAAAACTTGATATTTGGCATTGCGCCTAGCTAAAAGGCGTTAAAGAAAAGCGCTTGTTGGGAGGCAACCCATCTTTTATTTTCAGTTTGATTTTTGATTTTCTTGAGTCATGAAGTTATTACCTCTATAGCAACTTCATTGTATCTTTTTCTTTTGGTTTTATGTGCGAAATTTAGCCTCTAATGCATTGAAAGTACGAGGTATTGTGTTGTTGTCCAAAAACAGATTATGTGCGCCTGTTACATGAAAATCCTAAAATCGTCAGAATCTTATCTTTTTTTGATAATGTTTGACAGAAAGACTTATGCTTTTGTCTATCTTTCGTTAGTTTTAAGTTTTTTGATTTGAGCTGCAGAAGTGCCTCGAAAAATTCGATCCTTACAGACTGTTCAGATTTTGACAGATTCTGCTTTTATTTTGCATTTGTCTCTTTACCATCATCATATGTGATACTCTAGGGTTAGAGTGCCACATTTAGGCTTAGTAAACAGTAGCTAATGTCTAATGAAGTTGGTTTGCAATTTGTCATGAGTTGAACACATGTGCATTTTAATTTATGAGCACTAACCCTCTAATCAAATTATGAGAAGTTTTGTGTGAAGGGAGTTTTTATGTTCCAGAGGAGAGGAATATGAAGAAATCGAGGATGGATCAAAGCTCAAGCTTGGGGATGCCCCCATGGCATCCCCTCTGAATATCAAGAACTATCAAGAGTCAAAGCTTGGGGATGCCCAAGGCATCCCCTCATCTTCATCGACTATCATAAGGTCGTCTTCGTTGAACTTCGTTTTTATCACTTTACATATTATGTGCTATGCTTGGAGCGTCTTTTTACTTTCAGTTTTGTTTGTTTGTTTTCTGGTCATATCTTTGTTGGATCCTAGCTTTATTTGTGTGGGAGAGAGACACGGTCCGCTTTTTCGTTTGAATACTCATTTGCTTCACTTATATCTTTTGAGTATTCTTAGCTACTGTTTGTTTTCTAGTAAGCTCTCGCTTTTAGCTTTTATCTTGTTTAGAGCTGCTAGTTGTTAAGTTAAACTCTCTTGTTCTTCACTTATACTTGTTGGAGAGTTATTGTTGAAAAATTGCTTGAATTGTCAATGCGACAAAATGTTGTTTGTGTGATGATAAAATAAAATGAAAAGCCTGCATAGTTTTGTAGATCATGGTGTGGATACTTGATGCTTCTCAATTGTTTTGAGATGTTTATTTGAGAGGAATTGATTAGTAAAGAAATATGGTTGAAAACTTGAAATTGTGTGGTTTTTCACAGTTGTTAATTCATAGTGCTAATCTTTCCATCAAAAGAATTGTTTGTTCAACAAGGGAGACGGTGTAGAGTTTTTATGGTTATGACCGGTAAATGTCTTATGTTGTTTGTTACCGGTTATTGTTAGATGTTTGCTTCAAATACCTTATTTGCTAAGCCCAAAAACTCGTACTGAGTGTATGGTTCACTCGTGCATCCAATCCCCAAAGCCAAACTTTCTTGCCAGCTGAGTCCACCATATCTACCTATGCATGGTATTTCCTACCATTCCAAGTAAATTTGTCATGTGCTACCTTTAAAAATTCAAAATATTTCTTCTTTGTGCCTCTGTTTTTAAGCTCATGACGGAGCAGTAGAGAGGTAGATATAACTTGTGACAAGTGAGGTCATTTCCCCCTGTTTTCACCCGGTGTTGATGGATTACGTCTTCACTTAAATCAACCCGAGAGCAGCTTAAGAAAAAATATAAATATAACTTACAATTCTCCTCCGCGCAATGCAAATCTGAGAAATCAGCCCAAACATTGGACAATGGTGAAACCAAGGAGAAAGAAGAGCGTACTCGCTCTTCTAAGAACCAGCTGCTCTCACAAGTCTAAAAACCTTGCTTGTCATGAGGGACTAGATAGTTTCTCTGTTGTGAAGTCGTTGACGAAAGCATGCATGCCTCAAAATCATTTTACTTCTGTTTTAAAAACCAAAAAGCTCTAGCACATGACTAATCCCTGCTTCCCTCTGCGAAGAGCCTTTCTTTTATTTTAATGTTGAGTCAGTTTTCCCTTTTTCCTTCTATCTCCACAAAAACAAACATCTAGCATTGACCCTGGGTATCACTGAGCATATTACATTATCAAGATTAAACATGAATCTTTATATTGACTTTATCTATAAGATAAGTCGTTGGAAGTTGAAGCTCTTTGCTAATGCTTACATCTTCCTTTGTGTTGATTCTCAAACACTTTTGTCATGGAATTATTATCCTTGTGAATTAGTCAAATATGTTGATCATATTGTTTTCATGACTTTGACATACTATTTATGAAAGGTTTGCTTGGATAATTCAACTTGTTTATTCATTGCTTCTTGCTGTCAATTATAGACAATTGTTTTGTATCTCTTCATTCACATCTTTTGATTTGCATTACTATCTTGATCAAGAATGTGTTGGTTGCATGTCTCATCAAAAATTATTTGTTATCACTTACCTACTCGAGGACGAGTAGGAGTTAAGCTTGGGGATGCTGATACGTCTCAAACGTATCTATAATTTTTGAGTGATCCATGCTAGTTTTGTGATATTGTCACATGTTTTTACTGTCATTTATAACAATTTCATGCATTTTGTCGGACTAACCTATTGACAAGATGCCAAGTGTCAGTTCCCTGTTTTTGCTGTTTTTGTGTTTCAGAAATTTACTTCTGGAAATATTCTCGGAATTGGACCAAAATTTACGGAAATTATTTTTACGCCAAGACGAAGACGGAGTCCGAAGGACAGCCTCGGAGGCGACCCACAGGGCCCAGGCGAGCTGCTGCCGTGGCCTAGGGGGACCCGCCCCTACCCATGGGACACCTCCTCGGCTCCCTCCGACGCCTATAAAATCAGAAATAACCTAAAAACGCGAGGGCGGCGATTATTTTCCAGAAACTCGACCCCGACGTGCCGTCACCGAAAACCCTAGTTCGGGGTCCAATCTGAAGCTGATCCCGACACTCTGCCGGAGGGGAGATCGATCCCGGAGGGCTCTTCATCGTCATGCCTTCCTCCGGGATGATTTGTGAGTAGTCTCACCTTGGACTACGGGTCCATGGTAGTAGCTAGTTGGTAGTCACTCTCTCTTGTGCTTCATGTCTTATGATCTTGTGAGCTGCCTAACATGATCAAGATCGATTATTGTAATGCTATGTGATGCGTTTGCTGGGATCCGATGGATTATGAAGTTATGTTCAGATTGTGCATGATTTTTATATGAGTAATTTATGTTCTTGCATGCTCTTCGATGTGCGTAGTTACTTTGGCCAAGTGATTGTGTGTATCTCCAAGAGAGGGTATTTATGCTAGATAGTGGGTTCATGCCCCCTTTTGTTCCTGGGCACGAGTGACAGAAACGTCTAATGGTGAGGGTGTGCTGTTGCTACTAAGGGTAAAACAGCGGTGTTAATGTCTCTTTTGATATTATTATTGCTTACTTCATGCACTTTACTTAATGCAATTGTCTGGTTCTTGCAACTTAATATTGTTGGGTGACAGGCTGGATAGCGATCCCACGGTGGACTTTTTAGACAAAGACGCAGTTGGACTCAACGGTCTTTGTTCCTTGTCGTGATGCCTCCATAAATATTATCATGTCCTTTTTGTCATAGCTAAATTGGGTTTGTGTCATTATCTTGTCAATTGCCTAGCTGTAATTCACCCACCCATCACATGCATATTTTATTTACTTGAGAGACTCCACTAGTGAACCCATGGCCCTGGTCCATCTTTTTACATTGTTTACAACCTTATTTACTTGCTTTTAATCATCATTACTCCTCTGGTCACTTTTCATATTTTATCTATTTCATCATACAATTAACCGCTTTGTTTTCTGCGAGACCGGAAAGATTGACAACCTTTCCGCCGTTGGGGGCAAAGTATTTTGGTTGCGTATGTGCAAGTCCACGTCTGTTGAAGGTCAAGCGCCAGAGATCTTCAATATTCACCTCGTTGTTGATTTCAAAGTCCTACTGGTTCGATAAACCTCGGTTCGTTAAACGAGAGAAAACTGCTACTAGCTACAATTCCACCTTCGCTTGGGGCACTACCCAACTTATCAATATCCACCATCATGTGTGACATTAGTCCTTGTGCCCTCAGGCATACGCAAATAACGAGGCCGGTCACGAGGTTGTTGGGACCGCCCCGATGATTGGACGGATAGATCCGCCCAATGCGGACTTGACAGACTGCCTGCTTCTTGCGTTCCGCGAGTACTCTCTCCTGCTCCTTCAGTTTAATGCTTTCCTGCCATACCAGGTACTGGTAGCATTGTAGGTCTTCGGCCGTGGCGACCTCCGACGGAAAACCGTTTGCTATGGCCTTTATCGCATTTTCACCCATGGCTTGGGTGATGTAACTGGGTTCGCCCATTTTGCAGAGTAACTGTGAACGGGTATATGCGCTGCTCAGGTGGAGGAGGTGGGGCGCTTGGTGATGCTGTCGTTATTACGGCTGTTCCTGCGGGTGCTCCTGCGGGTACTGTCATGTATACTTGGATGGGGGGATGCGCGGAATCTCCTCCAGGTCCGAGTCGTCTCCAAACACGGACTCGAAGGTTGTTTGAGTCCCGAGGACGGAGTACGCGGGGCTCGATGGCGGAGTCGATGAAGCACAGGGCACGACCGCTGACTCGGTCGTGCGCGCAAAGTTGATGGTTGGCGATGTAGATCGCGATGTCGCAGTCGAAGACGACGCGAGCTCACCGAGCAGTTCGCTCGAGAATTCGGTGCCGGGGAGTACGGCGGCCGCCGACGCAACCGATGAAGAGGCGGATACCGCCGCAGCAGTCGATGAAGTAGCGAGTGTTGCCGCTGCAAAGCGAGGTGTGTCCGTGAGGCGAAGCGTGCCCCACTTGTTGACGTAGAAGCGTAGTTCGCCGAAGCTCACATCTATGCCCGCGTGTAGATCCACGAAAGCCGGAAGTGTGACCGGCGAGTGCGGGTTGAATCCCAGAGAGCCGAAGAAGATCGGCGATTGCAGAGTCGGCGAGTCGCCGGTTGTCGATGATGAAGCCGCCGAATCCGTAGATCCAACACCAGTCTTTCCCACAGACGACGCCGATTGACGTGGGGTTACCACGCCAAATCCCTCGGAGGTCATCCTTGGGTTTCGTGAAGAGAGGAAGAAGATGGTGGTGCTAGTAGATCCGTCAGATGACAAGCAAGATTTACCCAGGTTTAGGCCCCCGAAAGTAAAAGCCCTACGTCCTGCTTGTCTGGTATTGATCGAGGTTGTTTACAAGGGTTACAATGGCGAGATCGGTAGATGCGATCTCGCTAGGGTTTCTGGTGGCGAGTATGAGCGTGTCCTAGATCGGCAGCCCTCCCAGCCCTTATGTAGTGGGGCTGTGTCCCGAGAATCCTCTACCGACTAGGGTTACAATTTTAGGAATATTACAACCGACGTAAAGCTCCTTGCTTATTGGGCTATTTCCTTCGGTATAGGCCTTCTCTTTGGGCTTGTACCATGGGCCGCAACTTATTTGAACACCAGATATCTCAATCGTGGTACACCCGAAGGGTACACCCACATCATTTATCATCACTCTTCTTCTTCTTCTTCTTCTTCTTCTCTTTCTCCTTATCTCTATCATCTACTGGAATTTCAAAACATTCAGCCATCTCAGTGTCTTCCATTGGTGCAATGACCAAATCAGTAGTGTGAGCTAGTTCGACTGAATTCCAGTCAACACAAACAACACCTGCATCAACATCTGCCCCCTCAGCTAAAACTGTCACGTCGGTACGTATGGGCACTACCTCCCTCCGTGAAGCCCAATCATCATCTAACATCTGCGAAGCCAACTTTGAGGGCACATATCCAATCTTTGAATCTGATTTCAGATCAATGAGCTTTGTTTGAAAAGTAACCTGTTTGCTTGTCTAGCCATCTTGCCGATCAATTTCTTCAACCATATCTTCTCCATTCTCAATTCTCACATACTCTCCCTTCCAATTATCAAACCGTAACAATGCTACTTCTTGCTCTGGACCCCAAAGAACTCCAAGTTTCTCCACCACATTCTTCACGGCCTTCTCTTCCAAAATCTGTAGCTCTTGGGGATCAAACTCTGAAAATTCGACCTCTAATCTCACTATTGTATCTCTCTCGATGTCGCGCACGCTACCATCACCTAGTTTCTCCTTAGATACAAAGAATTTGACAGTGAATTCGAAGTTCCTCCGCATATCATCTCCTCTGTTTTGAATGGTGGCGGGACGTGTGAGGTAGCGGAATAGGAACCAATTCACATACGAATCTAGGTAAAAAGATGCATGGAATTCAAATCCAGACAAAAAGGGATTCATTTACCTATTTGAAGTACTCTCGCCCGTCTCCTCGGGGTTCGTCCTCGTTCGGCACACCGCTCAATCGAAACGAGCAGACCACTGGGACTGACTAGGGCGAGACTGAGGCGGGGTCACGAATCGGCCGAGACGACTAGGGTCAGATCCCAATCGAAACGAGCAGGCGGCCGCCACCGCCAAGAACAAACTGGCTGACGCCGCCGCTGTCGGAGAAGAAGGGGATGGTGCGGAACGGTGGCGGCACGGACAGCTCCAAGATTCAGTCGGCGGCAAAATAGTTCGGACCCACCTATCAGAATAACTGACTATCCCTTGGTAAATCTAAATCTATTAGCACAACTAAGTGAGCACACGAGTCTATGACCCACATGTCGGAATCAATCCAACGTTACGACCGTTTAATCAACCATGTCGTGTGCTGGCTATTTTGACCACCAGAAACGTCGTGCAGTAGCTATTTCTTCAAACGATGTCGCATTTTTCACCATTTCGATAAAAAGTGTCCGCACAGGAGCTATTCGCCCGCTTAAAATTGATAATTTTATAAGTTCAAACATGATATATTCTTAGTAGAGACTTGTGACATTCAGCAGGTTCGTACGCAGCAGAAAATATAAAGGCAGTCAAACAAATGAGAGTGAGGCGGCCAGGTCAATGTCTGAACAACACTTGCTAGACTTGACTTGTTTAATGTGACTTCACCTACTACCACTGCAATATACCCTATATATATAGCAAAACGAGCTAATCAATCGTACACTGCAAAGCACTACGACCTAGCTACGAGCAACGCATACGAGCTAGCGTAGCTTGCATCACTAGCTGTCTAGCTCTCTCTTGCTTGCTGCAACGTACGTACTGCTGCTTACGAATCCGACCTCACAAGTGCCTCGACAGCTAGCAATGGAGGTGAAGGTGCTGAGCTCTAAGCTCGTGAAGCCTGCCTACAATGCCGGTGCTGCACCAGCCACCGAGTACATCCCTCTGTCCATCTTCGACAGGGTGACGTACCAGATGCAGATGGCCATCATCTACGCCTTCGCCGCGCCGGCTCCTTCCACGGCGGCCATCGAGAAGGGCCTGGCAGCGGTGCTCGCCCAGTACCGTGCCTTCGCCGGCCAGATCGGCGTCAACCCTGATGACGGCACGCCCTCCTTCATCCTCAACGACCGTGGCGCGCGCCTCGTGGAAGCGTCCGTGGACGTCGACCTCGTTGACATGGCGCCCGCAAAGCCCACCCCCGAGCTGCTTAAGCTGCACCCTGACCTCGAGGGGGAGCTGGAGGAGGTTGTGCTGCTGCAGCTCACCAGGTTCCGGTGCGGCTCCCTCGCCGTCGGGTTCACGTCCAACCACGTCGTCGCCGATGGCCACGCCACCAGCAATTTCCTTGTCGCCTGGGGCCACGCCACCAGGGGCCTCCCCGTCGGCCTCCCGCCCGTGCACCATCACAAGGACCTCTTCAAGCCCCGATCGTCACCTCGCGTGGAGCACGACCACCGCAACAGGGAGTACTACCTGCCATCACCCACTGCTGTCGTCGGCCACCATGGCGAGGGTGTCGACAACATCGTCATTCACAAGGCGCACTTCACCAAGGACTTCATCGCCGGGCTGCGCGCGAACGCGTCGGAGGGCCGCGGCCGCCCGTTCAGCCGGTTCGAGACCATCGTCGCCCACTTATGGCGCACCATGACGCGTGCACGCGACCTGAGCCCCGACGAGACCTCAACGATCCGACTGTCCGTGGACGGGCGACACCGGTTGGGGAAGCCTGCGGAGTACTTCGGCAACATGGTGCTCTGGGCGTTCCCACGCGCCTCGGTAGGTGACCTGCTGAACCGGCCGCTGAAGCACGCAGCGCAGGTGATCCACGACGAGGTGGCCAGGGTGGACGGCGCCTACTTCCAGTCCTTCGTCGACTTCGCTACCTCCGGCGCCGCCGAGAAGGAAGGGCTCGCGCGGAGCGCCGTGTGCAAGGATGTGTTGTGCCCGGACGTGGAGGTGGACAGCTGGCTGACTTTTCCGTTCTACGAGCTGGACTTCGGAACCGGGAGCCCGAGCTACTTCATGCCGTCCTACTTCCCCACGGAGGGAATGCTGTTCCTCGCGCCGTCCTACATCGGCGACGGCAGCGTCGACGCATTCGTCCCCGTCTTCGAGCACAACCTAATTCTTACTCGAGTGAGCAATAGCAAAACCGTTAAAATATACATTCCAGTTGAACAAAATAAGTGAAAAATTGCAAGAATATATATATAAATATATTCAATAAAAAATAATCTCTGAACATTACAAATATATAAGTTAACCAACATTCACAATTGTGCTTGTGTATATTTAAAGTTAAACCGATCAAATAGCTAGAGTTCTAAAACATAAATAAATTGTCCAAACATATTTTAGTTCTGTAATAAAAATATTTCGCAGATTTAAAGACCATGATGCACATTGCAAGAATATTAGTTGTATATTTTTTAAAAAATACGCAACTCGGGTAGAATAAATGTGCATCTGCAAATTAAAATAAATAAGCAAACTGATTTCACACAAAACTTTAGTTGCTATTTAAGAACAGTCGATTAAGCTAAACCAGAACTGAAACTTTATTATAAAAAGTTCCATCAGTATGGAAGACCAAAAAATGTGAACACATATCATGTTATTGAGTGAGCTAGTTTACCCTTTGTCAAGCCCTTGAAGCCAATGTTATTGACATATATGAGTAACGTAAAGGGATGAGATAAATTAGAAAATTATTAATCATAGAAAGCAGGCAACAATCAACAGTTAAAAAGCAAGGAACATTCAATAATAAAATAAAGGTTTAATACTCTCATTTTGCTCGTAGAAAATAAGGTTGCTAGGTTAACTACTAAGTAAGCTTGGGACCAGCTGCTCCTCGATCAAAAGTATATTAGTTTCATGTTTTCGGTGCAAGTTTCCACTGGATAATTTCTCCAAATTTACCCTTTTTCCAAGATGCGACATACAAAGTTGTTCATGTGAGGAACCTTTATATGGGGAAACTTGATATTATCATTCATGAGTTTTTCATTGTTGAATTCCCTTATGAGCTTTTGGATTCTTTTTGCGGGGATGAGATTTTGGATTTTTACGCCATGGTGTAATTTTTGGCCGAGAACTCACATAGGTGAGGTAGGGCCGTAGTGGGGACAAACAACTTCAGTTGTCAACGTTTAATTCTTGCTGTTCACGTTCACACATAACTGAGACTGAGAACCCCATAACCACCCGGGACACATGAAAAGTCTACACCTAACCTCCCGCGAGAATAAAGTAAATCTAACAGACACGGGAGCATTTTACCTAATCCACGAGACCAGAATTTTTCTTGCATATTTCCTGTTGGGTGGAAAGACAGCTGACCTTTTCAACCGATGGCGATGGGGAATATAGAAGTAAAAAAAAGACTCCAACCGATGGCGATCAGCCTTGTCTCTTGAATGCTTCTTGCGGAACGCGTTACTCAACGAGCAGGAGCAGAATGTCACATGTTCCGGCCCGTTTGTTCATTGAGATCATATGACCGATTGGAGGTATAACCAACTAAAATTCGAGAGTAGCATTGTTTCTGCATACATATGCGTACTTAATTGGGGGTCTGATATTGCAAACACACAGCTGACCTCCATTGTCTTTTTTTCCTTTCTTTTCTCTTGAGATTCATAGTTTATCTCGGCTTACCTACAACGCTTAGCATGGGCGGGAGCTACTTGGGGACATGGGTGTACACATGTACACCCATTATTTCTGGTGAAAACCTTAAATAGCTTTGTGTAGTTCACATATCCTGAACAATATCCATCAAATGAACTAGATTCTAGGTAAAACAATGGTGTTACGAGAACATGTACACCCATTGTTTGCATGTTGGCTCCGCCAATGACGCTTAGTTGTGATTGTCTATGATTCCGTCTAGACTCTTGAAGGCTGTCACACTCTATGTTCTGTAATCAAGATATTTATGAAGCAACAAAGTCAAAGTTTCACCTTTTCAAAAGATATTGCTTTATCCATTGTTTTGTTTGACCTTCTCTGAAAATTTGCTTGAGTTGAAAACAACTCAAACACAAACATGTCAACCAACTCAGCCAATCACTTGATCAAGTCATAAGAGTGGAACCGTACAAATCTCTTATTATAATTTATTTTGTAACAAAATACATCTTTTCTCTTTTATTATACCCAAACCCATTTCCAATGGTGTACATAAAATAATATTATTTGTAGATTTTAGAAATTGATCAAAAACACTTTTGTGCTATATATTACACTACTAGGAAACTAGCTATAGGTGGAACCACATTCTGTGGCGCACCAAACAGCCATGCCCCACAGAAAACATTTTTGTGGCGCATAGATTGCATCGCACAGAATTTCGAATGTGCCACAAAAATATGTTTTTCTGTAGCGCATATAGCTAGATGCGCCACAGAAAGCCACATTTCTGTGGCGCACATCGAAAATGCGCCACAGAAATATGACTTTTGTGGCGCTCTAGCTATATGCGCCACAAAAAGACATATTTCTGTGGCGCATGTGGTTGTGCGCCACAGAATGTGGCTTTCTGTGGCCCATGTTGCATATGTGCCACAGAAGTTTGAAAAAATCAAAAAATTCAAAAAATCCAAAAAAACTCAAAAAATCCAAAAATATCAAAAAATTCAAAAAATCCAGAAAACTTCAAAAAATAAAAAATTCAACAATTCCAAAAAACAATATTTTCTTATAAAAGAATTTTCATGAAGTTTTGAAAATTTTGAACTTCGAAATACTTTTTGAATTTTGTAGAAAAAAATCTTCTTTTTAAATAACTTTTTTTTCATGCATGAGAGGGAAAAAACCTTTAATTTTTTATTTTTTGTCATTATCAAAAATACCAAAAAAATCCAAAAAAAGTGCAAAAAATTACCAAAAAAAAATTCAAAAAATCCAAAAAAAAACAGAAAAATAAAAAAATTAAAAAAAATCAACATTCAGAAAACTTTCAAAAAGTTTTTTTATTTTTTTTGACGTTCTAAGTATTTTTATGATTTTTCGAAATTTTGTGGATTTTATTAAATTTTTTAGTTTCTGGAATTTTTTATTTTTTTTGGGATTTTCTGAATTTTTGAATTTTCTTATTTTGTTTATTTTTGGGATTTTGATTTTTTTTCGATTGTTGATTTTCTGATACTTTTTAATGATTTTTTTTTGGGTTTTTGAATCCTTGAGTTTTTTTTTAACTTTGGATTGCTTTGAACTTTTGAAGTATTTTGATTTTTTACCACACATAACTACACACACATATACACATACAGGCTTAAGATGGGGTTAATGTGGTACTTATATCAATAAGAACTTGAGTACATAGGATAGCTGAACTTAATAGAATTTAGAAGTTAAGCGTGCTTGGGTTGGAGCAATTTGAGGATGGGTGACCTGGCGGGTAATCATCATTTGAATCAGGAAATTCAGAAAAATTGGAAAAAATTCAAATATTTAGGTTTTTCTAAAATATTTTATTTTTTGTTTTTTCCAGACTTTTTTGAATTTTTCTGAATTTCCAGATTCAAAATTTTCCAAAATAATTCTGTGGCGCATGGAGCTGGATGCGCGGCGCATCTGGCCCATGCGCCACAGAAATACAATTTAGTGCTGACGATTATGTGGCGCATCCCTCTTTTTCTAGGATGCGCCACAGAAAGCCAATTTGGTGCGCCACTGATAGCCTATTCTGTAGTAGTGTTATATACTCCTTCATCTCACAACAAAAAATATTTTATTTGAAATATTTTAATATTTATTTTTAAAATGGTATAAATGCATAGACCCAAATGACTTGAGATAAAGGCACATATCTCCATATTTTATATTTAATATATTTTTCAAAAATGGTATAAATGCATAGACCCAAATGACCTCCCTCTAATCCATTTTTTGTTTTCAATTTTAAACAAAAATTGTTTAAGCACATATCTCCTTATCCACACACCCAAAAGCCTTGATTCTTTTTCCTACGTACATGTCAAAGAAAAAATTATATTTCAAATGCCATTGGTTTCAATTTTTAGGACTTACAGAGAGTTAATGACTAATTAAACAATGCTTTGGGCATATTTAACCCAGAACATGAATATCTCCAACATATGAATTACTAAAGAATTAACTGTTGTTCCTGAACTTTGTAAAACTAAAACCTACCCAGTTGTGTTACCCTTGATAGCAGGGATACCTTATGGAATTTTTGATGAATTTATCGGGTGTTGTTTTCCTTTCTGGAGATTATATGATAACGTTGTCGGATCCACGGACAGAGAGAAACTTGGTGGTGACAAGAACAAGAACAAGGATAGTACCTGTACGTTGTTGAGCTAGGCAAGCCCCACACTGATGCATGATTTCAAGTATTTAATAACTTGCATGCTATATCAAGTTATATGTTGTTTTACGTGCATTTTCCTAGGGGGTAAACCCATAATAATTAGATGGCACCCTAGGTCCTGTTAGGCCATCCGTAATGGTAGTATCTTAGCGCGGTATCCTATACATTTTGCTTATGTGGCACCGTATTAATGAAGAAAGAGATTGAAGTTATATATTATATAAGATACAACTCTTGCACGGTGTCATAGGCAACAAAAAGTTGTTAGACCAATCACATGCAGATATAAGACTAAAATCATTAAATACGAGTACACTTAGATACAACTCTTAAGATACGATGCATTAGGGAGGTTGTGTCTTATAGTTCACCACTGCTTAGGATAACGAGCTAAGATACAATGCATTACGGAAGGCCTTGCCCCATTTTCTTACCTTAGATAGCTATATACCTACTAGTCAAATATTGACCATGGGGTAATGAACTATAGTAGGGTACCCCGCTATGTGTACAAAGCTGAGCCTAGCATTCAAGCGATGCAACTAGGTCATATAAAACCCTAAAAGAGCATTTTTTGGAAATTGTTTCAAATATCCATATAAGTCCGAATGCATGAAAATTATTTTAGCAAAATAAATTTTGGACTGGAATGGGTTCCCTATGTCCATCTATTTCGATTTTTTTTTGCTTTTTTGAAACTTATATAAAAGGATTGGAAGCCTTTTGATTGAATTTAACCATTGTTTGAAAACAAAGGAAAAAACAGAATATAGAAGAAAAAAATAAGAAGGCTAGCCAGATAGGCCGACCCGGCCAGCAGATTGAGCCAACACATGTCCCACTTCCGCCCTGAAGCGGTACAGAGAGTTGCTAGCCGTCCATTATATATTCTTATAATCCAGCGTCTTGCGGCATGTTTGTGCCAGGTGGGACCAACCTGTCAGGGTCACCTTTAGCCGCTGGTTGCGCACATTATGATCCCGTCTACCCCGCACGTCGCCAAGCCGCCCATGTTCCCCACGCTACAGTGTGCCAAAGGCTACCCCCTTTTCTTTAAATGTCGCTTGACACCCTGTCCTTTTCACCTCGGCTAGCCCTCAACAATGTCGTCAGGCTGCTTGATTTCCTCATTGGCGTAGACATCGGTGTCAAGCTCGATTTCAAGCAGTGCTTCAGTGGTGATCCAACCCTCCCCACGCTGACGCCTTCGTCTTCAATGCAACCGGCAACATCTGCACCAAGAATAAAAGTTGAGTGTCGTTGCTGCTACGTCTTACTTTTCGGCATGGTAAGCCCTCACCTGGCCATGTAGTTGTGTCCTCTCTGACTTCCTCTTTCTCACGAATCCACCTTAATGGTACTGCGAACATACATAGGGGCACCGTAAATTCTACCCATCCACGACGAATGTTCATCATCGGTGCACACATGTATTCGGCGACCTCGAGCACTCGTTCCCGACCACCCCCGGTCGTTACTGAGGTCACCAATGTCTTAGTCGTCATCCGAAACATCCATTTGTGTCTTCCCCGAGCTCCGGTGACCTCGGTGTCCACGCCCGAGCCGCCCGCCGTCGCATGCGAGTTATCCAATGACCTAGAAGCCAATATTGATGGTGAGCATGCACCTTGAATTCTCGCTCGACGAATAGATATGGAGCTGTTTGTCCAGGATCCACTAAAATGATCAGGCATGCACCAATAGAAATCCTCCACGTGTCGTTCTCTATTCAACATAGGACCCGGGACAAAATCATTGGAATTCTGCAGAAATACCCCTGCACCACGTTTAGTTTTCTGTCCAGTAGAAGCATAATTTAACCAAAGCACACTTGTTAAATTTTAACCTATTCAAATTTGAAATTAAACCTTCATATAACCATAACTTGCAACCATGGACCTAAATGCATTGATTTGTTTTGCATATTCAATCAGGTGATAAGCATATAAAAGAGAACTATTAATATATAATATTTATGATTGTAAATAATGTTCTTCATGCATGACCTTGACGTGCATAATATTTGATTGTTGAATTCATTTTTCTAACGTATAGATTCTATGGAATGCTACATTTTTTATGAATAGTGAGCAACCAACAAATAAATTCAAGGCAAAGTTGAACTTTTAATCACATGTCCTATTATTTTTCTGTGCGTTAGAGTTTTGTAGAAGCGCATGAATAGGATTATTTACTGTATAATACGATCCTATGAAACCTAAATAGGATAGCCATATGTTTTCCATGACTTGATTCCTTTGTTTCCAACCTAGTGCAGTTTTCCTAGGCATGTTGTGTTAGATATATGGTCAAGAAGTTCGATGTAATTGAAATTATGTTTTACCCTAATAACACAATTGAAGATTAATATAAAGTCTTGGTGGAATAGTGAATAATTAAAGTCGGTGGCTAATCAGTGCCATTTCTATGGTGATACCTCGTAGTTGGCTCACATTTGCGAAAGCTCTAGAAAACTGGTCTGGTAAGTTTTGTTTTGGTCTTCTACCAATATTTCACAACTATGTGTCTGTCATGGGGTTGACTAGTAAAAAGTTTGGAACTAGGCAAATAGAGCCTTTGTCGAGAAATAAAAAATGTACACTCGGCAAACATTGCGCACTAGACAAAACAACAATAATACACTCGACAAATTAAAATTACACGGTAAATTTGAAAAAACAATAGGCAAATACAAAATACTAGCCAAAGTTCAAAAATACACTCGGCAAAAGTTTATACTCAGCAAACATTACATACACGTGGCTTGCCGAGTATTTTTTGTACCAGGAAAAAAACATTTTCCTGTAGTGACTAAGTCATGCGGATAAATTTTATAACCTCTCAAAAGTGTCAAACTAAGTAATTATCCGTGTCCACAGTTATCTAGACAAGAAGCAGTCATAATATCTCAATCATCGTAATTGTTTAAGTAAAATTTGATGGGTTGGGTTACTTGGGAGTAAACAAATGAACATGCGACCTCCATTGGAGGTTAAAACCAATATATCCATATTTACTATAACAAAAATTATTTTAAAAGATAGGATTTGATGAAACCATGATCACTTTCTACAAAATAATACTAAACCCACTTAGCCAATATATGTATGTACAAGATAAGCATGTTATGCTCTGACGAAGAGTGAGGTATGTTCGGAGCATATTCACATGTGGCATATTGATGGGACTCCGAGATATGTTAATTTGCTTCCCACTGTCTTTGATTGGAGCAAATCAATGAGTTATGCAAATTGAACTAAAACTAGGAATTTTGGATCATCCATGTAATATAATATTATGCACTTGTGTTTGCTATTTATCTCATCATGCTAGATTTTTATGGAACGTCTTTGAAGCCGAGTGTGAGTTGATATTTACAGAATCTAAGGGTCTGCATGCAAAATACATCATAGCCAACGGTTATAGGCCGTTCAGGGCAAAACGTACGTCAAGGATATTCTCCTAATATTTAGTTTCAAAGCCTAGCATGAACTAATTAACACAGAATTTTCGACACAATCTTCTATGCGCAATACTACTATACAGTGATTCAGATTTAAAAAAAAATCGTGTGTAATTAAGCACCAGCTGCATGCACAGAGGAGCAGCTAAGAGCATTTGACGAAAGAGGGACTAGCTACACTACATCATTGTCTTTGCTTGGGCCATCAGATATGTCCGAGGACCACCATGAGTTCTACGGTGGTCAGTGTCTTGCCGCATACAAGAACGCGCGCTCTCTGTATGCCGTGGCGTACGCGTGTGACGCTAGAGTGCGGTGAGTTGGTCAGGAGCTAGGGCGAGATTAATTGGCCCGCACGCAGGGCCGGCCGGCGTCGAGAGCCACACGATTGCTCTGATGGTAACCGGCCACCGGAACAGCGGTATTCGGTGGACCATCAGTAGTTCCGGCCGGTCATCGGAGGCACCACACCACACATGTGGATGGATGTGGCATGTCCGCCTGTGGGCATGCATTCATGCATGCAGAGGTCTAGCCACCGGAAAATTCCTGGCTTCTTGTAAAAAATTCCTGCCTACTGGTATCGTTGGTGAGCATTGACGCGGACCGATCGATTGTTAGGTGTGCGTGTGACTTGTGAGTTGCGTCACATGCTATATTTCTGCAGAGAACGAGTCTTAATTGGGTCATGGACATGGTCACAGGTATACAGGGCTAGAGAACCAATAGATTTATTGCAGATATATCACATGCGTGCGTCTACATTCAGTGTACGCATGCTGTGTTAGACATGTAAAAAGCGAACCAAAGAGGCCAATGAATCGATTCAGTACATAGTACAACATCGGTTCAATTCATCTGACAACAAAAGAGAACTAGTAATATACTAGATTAAACATATTACATATATATTACAAACGAAAAATGGGCATGCCATCTTATTATCAAGAATGTTCTGTTTTAACAAAATATTGCGCAAACAGAGCTAGCAGGCATTTTTTTAGTCATTTAGTGACTTGATTTACTCTTAATTGCTGTAAATTACTAATTTTTGTGTTGTACTCTTTATAATTTGCACATGTTCTTGATTGTGCAAAAGAGAAGAGAGGATACGGAGAGGAATTAGACTATCATTTTGAAGTTAAGGTGTCTAGAGTTGTGGTTAGAAAGCCCAGTTTCCCATTATTAACCAGGCAACTATCTTCCTCTTAATCAATTGAACTGGCAAATCTTTTGCGACAAGTTACAGAAAAAAAAAACAATATAGGTGGGACAATCACCCTACTATGCTCTCGAGGATGCCCCTTACAGTGGTGAATTTAGTTACTCCCTCCGTTTTTGTATACAAGGCCACAACCAAATATACGATTTTGCTTCTATACAAGGCCACAAACAGTAATCGATGCAGAATTAATTGTCGTTTCCTTCGTACGATGGTCAGCTCGAGAATAGCAACCGATGCACATTAATTACCCACATGAATGCATGCGGCTGTGTAGTGTGGATAAAAACCGCGTCCGCTAAACTCCTTTCTCCCTCGTCCATTCCATCTGCTTCTTCCTCCTTGCTCCACTCCACCTCCTTCTTCCATGGCTAGTGGAGGCAGCTCTGTTTTAAGCAAGGACGGAGACTGGGCTCGGCTGTAGGCGGCGGCGCCTCCGACGCAGAGACAGAAGACCAGCAGCCCGGCGACGTCAAAGTACAGGTCGCGGACTCCACCGGTGATGGCACGGTCAAGTTGCCGAAGAAGATGCCACGATGGAGCATGCGGTATCTACTATCTAGAGCTAAATTTCGACGTCCCTGAGCTGCTGTAAACTGACTGGTCTGCATGCACTAGTGGAAAACGGGGCAGTAGTCCCGGTTCCAGACGGCCTCTAGTCCCGGCTGGGCAACCCGGACTACCAAATCGGGACTAGAGCCCCCCCCCCCCCCCTATAGTCCCGGTTGGCTACGAACCGGGATTAGAGTGCCTCCCACGTGGCCACGGGCGAGCCCGCGGGCTGGATGTCTTTAGTCCCGGTCCGTGTTACGGACCGGGACTACCGTTAGGCCTTTTTTTTTCTTTTATAATTTTTTCCAGAATTGCACGGACCGGGTGTTGTGTACTGTGTTTAGTGCCGGGGTTTTGGATAGTTTCGGAAACACGTCGATACGTCGATATAAATTATATTGTACTATGATCACACGTTGATGCATATATATAACACACTTACAAATTAATTGTAACACATGAATTTGTCGTCACGTTTCCGTACACAAAGTACTCAAATGCATTAATTATACATGCATGAAATCATAGTACATTTATATATGTAGATAATAGTGCTCTGAATTTTCAGGTATGACATCATCAAGAAGAAATCCCGCCAGCTCCTCCCCAATTGCTCTTATACGGTCATCTGGTAGGAGGCCGGCCCGCTTCCTTACAATCTTTAAAAGAAGGAGAAAATTAAACAATTATGAATGAAACTCCACACAATTGATATGCATATTATTTTGTCAAAAAAAACTTGTGAACAATGTATAATTACGTACCTCTGCGTTTCTTCGATTTTCGAATTTTTCATAAGTCATCCTATGAATGTACTCGCAAACGTAGTACCCACATAAGAGGGTCCCTTTTGGCTGTTCCAGACACCACTGTTCGAGAATAGAATTCAACACATTAAGTTTGGTAATGGTATTGCAAACTACATTAATTCATGGATATAGGTATAGTACTACTTACTTGGTTCAGAGTCCATACCAGCTTCTCGTGCCATTTACCGGGTACTTCCTTGACGAATGTCTGCCATGCTCTACTCAACAAAGAAAGAACAAAACATCTGTTATTAATTAATTACTTGATATCACGAAATGAATGAAAGAGAGGTCGGTATAGTAATGTGATAAGAATTTAAATTACTCTTTCATGACATCAAACAAGCTCTTGTACTCTTTAGGGTCTCTCCTTAATGAGTCGTAGACTTCAATTATTCCCTGGTGATATCTAATGACCACGAGAATAAAGTGGTAGCTGCAAATTTACATACAGAGGCATGCGCATATAACTCATCAATTAGACTTAAGATACCGGGTGAGCAAAAATAGAATGTGTACAAGCAATTAGTAACACTTACCTGAAGTTGTAAGGAAGAAATATTTCTTTTTTGTCTTGGTGTCGCTTAAAAGCCTCTATCATTACTCCCTTTACAACTTGTGGTTTCTCCCTTATGCTCACTTCATGAATAACATTAGGGTCCATGAAACCAATCTCCACCGGTTTTATTATTTCCCTTTTGTAGTCGATCATCTTCTTTCTGCACAAATAGCGTACCAAAATTAGAATGTGCTGTGAGCTATATATATATATATATAAAGACTTAATTAAATTACAAAAATAAATAACTTACAGACAAAAGATACTGATGATTGCTTTATCGAGCACTGGCTGGTCCCTTAGAAAAATCCAGCCCCCGCGTCCACCCACTGGCCAGTAGCGCGTGGTCAAGGCTGGCCCACCAGCCAGCGACCCGGCCACCCCGCCACCCAACCGCCGCGCGGTCAGCCCACTCGGCCACGTCGCGCGTGGGAACCGGCACCCGACCGCCACGTTCCCTCGTCTCCCCCGCTACCCAACCGTCCGAGCCCCGCAGTCAATACTCCTGGCCCACCTGCCAGCGACTGGACGGCCTCCTCGGCTTCCCGTCCCGCAGTCAATGCTGGCCACGGTGGACGCGGCCCCCGTCCTTTTTAAACCCCGGCCGTACGCGATGGCGACCTCACACAGCTAGCCCCGCCGCCCTCCCCACACTCCATCGAACGTGCCCTAGCCCTAGTCCTAGCCCTAGCCCTCGCCCTCGCCGGAGCCGGAGCAATGTCGAAGCGGTGGTGGCCAGGCGGCAAGCACCAGTCCGAGTCCGGCGGCTCGGGCTCTGGCCGCTCCGGCCGTCGCCGGGGCGCTGGACTGCCTCCCCTTGCTCCTCCTCCACCACCACCACCGTCGGCGCCGCGCGGAGTGCGCATCGTCGGCGCGGACCCACGTCGTGCCGGTCCGCAGGCCGGCGGGCCGGCCGCCAAGAAGAAGAAGCCGACGGCGCGCTACCGCCGGTACGTCCGGGTGGAGGAGGCGCAGTGGCACTGGGAGAACGCCGTGCCGGTGCGCTGGTCGGACGTCCACCTCCCGGACAACTGGCACCTGAATCCGCAACGGATTCCGGTGCCGCCGATCCCGACCGACCCCACGGCCAGGGCGGTGGAGATCGCACGCCGGCGCAGCCTTCTCCCCAATCACCTCCTCGACGACCCGGCGTACGCGCCGGGCTCCCCCTACTGGGACCAATGGTTCCGGGAGGAGCACGACGAGCGCAGCCGGAGCTACTTCGCGCCGGCCCCGGTGCCGCCGGTGGAGCGCACGGAGTACCCGGTGCTCCCGGAGGGGATGGACGACCTCGACCAATGGTTGGAGGTCGACTCCGACGGCGAGGCCGCCCCCATGGACGAGGACGACGACATCGACGACGCCTTGAAGGCAGCCATGGCGGCGTCCCGGCAGGCCTTCGTCGACGACGAGCGCCGCCGCTGGGAGATGGTGGTGCAGGACGCACTGCCGCCGCCGCCGCCGCCGCACGGTCTGCCGCCGCAGGGACCGCCTCCACCCCCGCCTCCGCCACAGGGACAGCCGGGGCTGGACTGGGTGCAGGCCCTCGTCCAGGAGGAGGAGGCCTACGACCCGCCGGAGAAGGAGTACCAGGAGCCGGCGGGATTCCCACCGGAGCTGTTCGGGCAGTCGTGGGTATTCACGACTGTGCCCCAGCTGCCGCTGCCGCCGCCGCCGCCCCAGGACGCCATCCTGGAGGAGCCAGGGACGCCGCCGCGGGACGTCCCCATGGAGCAGCAGCAGCAGCCGCCGGCGCATCTGTGGGAGGCACCACCGTACGTCGTCCTCTCCGACGAGGAGGGCGACGAGGACTAGCTAGGACCTCCCCCTCCCCCCCCCCTAAGTAAATGTAATGAACTAAGTAATGTAATGTCCTTTCCGATCTATGAACTGTCCCCGCCGCCGATTTAAGGTCACCGGACCACCGCCGCCGCCGATTCTAGCTAGGGTTCGTGCCATCGGACCACCGCCGCCGCCGATTCTAGCTAGGGTTCGTGCCATCGGACCACCGCCGCGCCGATCTAGAGTTTGAGAGGGCCGTACCTTAGGCGGAGCGCGCGGGGGACGGCGGCGAGGAAGAGGGACGCGAGCGACGGCGGCGGCGGCGGCGGCGGCCAGATTTTGGCAGCCTGGCGGCGTCGTCGCGTGAGAGGAGCCCGGAGGCGTCTGCGTCTTGGGCCTGGCGGCAAAAATGGGGAAGAAATCCGCGGAGAGGGACCAAGTAGGCTCAAATCGGCCTTTAGTCCCGGTCCGTGACACCAACCGGGACTAAAGACCCCTATAGTCCCGGTTGGTGTCACGGACCGGGACTAAAGGTGGGCATTTTGGCGCGCTAAGTTTCGCAGCGGCCCGAAAATGGCCTTTAGTCCCGGTTGTAGGCACGGACCGGGACTAAACGGCCGTTTGTATTTTTTTCTTCATTTTATGAATGTTTTCAAATGTTCATATTTTATAAACTTTACATGTTTTCAAATGTAAATATAAATATGTTATATATATTGAACATTTAAATAGATGAGTTGAGTAAAACCGTTGTACTAATAAAATCCGAGGTTAGGATAAATATATTTAACATTTTAAATATTTAATGAAAAACCCTCAACTTTTTAACAGTCAAAACAAAATTCTACCAATTATTACAAATGACCACAATACATCAACATCATTCAACACTTCTTCGTGTCTGTCATTTTTTCTTCTTATCGCGTCGTATCCATGGACAATCTTCATCATTCAACGCGATGGTTGGGTTAATTTTCACTGTGAAGGGGGGAATTTCATCAAACTTATTGTAATCTTCTGACATGTCTGTCTTGTCCTCCACTCCCACGATGTTTCTTTTCCCTGAAAGAACTATGTGGCGCTTTGGCTCGACGTCGTACGATTCATTCACTGCTTGCTTATCTTTTCTTTTCTTCGGTCTGCTAGACATGTCCTTCACATAGAAAACCTGAGCCACTTCACTGGCTAGGACGAATGGTTCGGTGTCGTATCCAAGATTCTGCATATCCACTGTAGTTATTCCGTACTTCGGGTCTACATGTACCCCGCCTGTCAAATTCTCGTACTCCTCGCCGCGGTAGAGGATACAGTCATTGATGCACGCATGTATCTTCTGCACCTCTAATCCTAGTGGGCAGACAACCTTCTTTGCTTCGTACGTACTGGGGGGCAATACGTTATCTTTTGGAAGTATCTTCTT
Source organism: Puccinellia tenuiflora (assembly GCA_012064385.1). NCBI lineage: Eukaryota > Viridiplantae > Streptophyta > Magnoliopsida > Poales > Poaceae > Puccinellia > Puccinellia tenuiflora. The sequence continues at coordinate 368,897 of QRDG01000212.1, read as the reverse complement.
TATTATTTTCAGCAATTTTTCAAATCCCTTGTCAGAAGTACCTTCCTCTGCCTTCCATTGCAGCAATTCCAGTGTGGTGCCCAGCTTTTTCTGCCCATCTTCACAATTTGGGTACAACAATTTGTTGTGATCCTCTAACATTCTCTCCAACTTCAACCTCTCGTTTTGACTTCCACAGTTTATCTTCGCATCAAGAATGGCCCGACGAAGATCGTCATCGGGCTCATCAACAATGGGCTCTTTTTCAGCTTCATCTTCCCCCATTGATGTACCACCGTGATCAGTGAACATAGGATAGTTGTCATTATCCTCTTCTTCCTCATTGTCTTCCATTATAACTCCTCTTTCTCCATGCTTGGTCCAACAATTATAACCGGTCATGAAACCGGACTTCAACAGGTGGACGTGAATGGTTTGTGAGGTAGAGTAGTCCTGAGTATTCTTGCAGACACTACATGGACATGAAATAAAACCATTTGGCGGCTTGTTTTTCTCAGCCACTTGGAGAAAATAATGCATGCCATTAATAAAGTCGGGATAACGTCGGTCACTGTACATCCATTGCCGACTCATCTGACTCATCTGCATTATATAAATAAAATATAAAAAACCATTAACACTATTTCTTCAATATATAACAGTGATAAAGTGAATTAATATATAAGTTCATCACATTCAAACCAAAGTAGAGCAAATAACCAAATGTAATACATATAGTCTCACAAACATACATTGGTTCAAACTAACATACAACTATCTAAAGAATTTAAGCCCAACAACAAATGCGATAAAAATCACAACTATGGTAACTATCGAACCAACACCATAATGATACCAAGCCTCTTTATGAATGGCATAATTTCTAATTTTTCTAATCTTCAAGCGCATTGCATCCATCTTGATCTTGTGCTCATCGACGATGTCGGCAATATGGAGCTCCAATTTCATCTTCTCTTTTAGGGTTTGGAGACGGAGATTTTCACTTCTTTCCAGTTTTGCTTTCAAATCATTAATTTCATTTTCAAAAAACTCGATGATAGGGTCGGTTGGAATTTCTGGTTCAACAACGACATCCGGATCGTTATAGACCGGACGAGGACCGACGGGGACGGATATCAAAACCATGACACACTATACATATAAAAAAAGTAAGATAATATACATGCATCTAAAGTATATCAATAAGTTAAAAAGGGATAAAAACAAGACTCACCGAGGAGGTGCCGGCGACGGGATGGCGCGGGCGATCGACGATGGTAAAGATGGTCACCGGACAACTGTAAACCCAATACATTATACTTTAATTTGAGCTAAAATTGCATGTAAAAAAAATGAAATCTCTTACTTAGGCATTTCATCAAACACCTTGCTAGCACTAGAAAAATAAAATTTTCTAAGTAACACCAAAATGAGCTAAAAAAGGAACACCGGAGTGCTAACCGTCGGGTAGATGAGGTGCCGCCAAACTTGACAAATGGTGGAGAAAATAGGGGCCGAACTCGTGGTTGGGAGGAGCAAGGGTTAAGAAAATGGAGATGAACCCGGAGCTAAAAAATGGCCACGGCCTGGCCACGGCCGGGTCGGGGGGTGGAAGATGATATAGAATATATTTAGTCCCGGTCCGTAACAAGGACCGGTACTAAAGTCCCTCCATTAGTCCCGGTCTGTAAATAGAACCGGGACAGTGCATTGTCCGGGCTGGTCCCACCTCTGTCGCCTCCTCCCGCATCCCTTTGTCACCGGTTCGTAACACGAACCGGGACGGTAGGTCCCCTACGAACCGGGACTGGTCCTGGCGGGCGCCCTGGGACCAATGACCGGGACTAGTGCCACGATTGGTACCGGTCCGTAAGGGAACCGGGACGGAAGGGCCAAACTGAAGCCCCTGTTTCCACTAGTGATGGCTGCATGCAGCACACGCGAGAGAGGCAGGTGAGAGAGCGCTGCTCGCGGGAGAGAAAAAAGCGAGAGAGCGCAGCGCGGGACATATTCACGCGACGGAGCGAGCAGGGAAAATAGTAGTGCTCACATGCAGCTAGGGTTGAAAACGGAACGGAAACGGAAGGAAACATGCTTTATCGTTTTTGTTTCCGCTAGTCTCGCCGGAATCGGAAACGGAATCGGAAACCCCGGAAATGAATACGGAAGCGGAAATCACCGGAAATGAATACGAAACGGATACGGGACGGAAACGATACGAAAACGAATATTTGTCGGAACATAATAGCGGTATAATATGCCGGTTCGTACATCAAAATACACACATAAAGAAGTATCTAAGAAGACAAAGAATTGTTCACAACCTCAACAAAAGACAGTTGAACATAAAGTACCACACACAAAGTTTAACACTTCGACAAGCACTAAAGTTCACAAAAATTGTACGTATGTGATTAGATTAATTAGGGTTTAGTATTAATAATGGACCTAACTAGTAACTAGAATATGCAATCGGGCCTGATTGCATGTAGGGCCTGGTTGTTGGGCTGTGTATGCGGAAACTTTCCTTATTCGTTAATACGGAATTTCCTTTTCGTTTCCGTTTCCTTCGGAATAGGCTTTATCGTTTCCTTTGTCGTTTCCGTTTTCAAATATTCCGTTTCCGTTTTGTTTCTGCAAAATTCCGTTTCCTTTTCCTTTTTTCTTTTCGTTTCCTTTTTTTACGAAAACGACAGGAAAGTTTCCTTACCGTTTTCAACCCTACATGCAGCCGTATTTATTAACCCAGCTAATCGAGGAGTCATCAGCCCAAATAAGGTGGCTTTNCTCCATGCTTGGTCCAACAATTATAACCGGTCATGAAACCGGACTTCAACAGGTGGACGTGAATGGTTTGTGAGGTAGAGTAGTCCTGAGTATTCTTGCAGACACTACATGGACATGAAATAAAACCATTTGGCGGCTTGTTTTTCTCAGCCACTTGGAGAAAATAATGCATGCTATTAATAAAGTCGGGATAACGTCGGTCACTGTACATCCATTGCCGACTCATCTGACTCATCTGCATTATATAAATAAAATATAAAAAACCATTAACACTATTTCTTCAATATATAACAGTGATAAAGTGAATTAATATATAAGTTCATCACATTCAAACCAAAGTAGAGCAAATAACCAAATGTAATACATATAGTCTCACAAACATACATTGGTTCAAACTAACATACAACTATCTAAAGAATTTAAGCCCAACAACAAATGCGATAAAAATCACAACTATGGTAACTATCGAACCAACACCATAATGATACCAAGCCTCTTTATGAATGGCATAATTTCTAATTTTTCTAATCTTCAAGCGCATTGCATCCATCTTGATCTTGTGCTCATCGACGATGTCGGCAATATGGAGCTCCAATTTCATCTTCTCTTCTAGGGTTTGGAGACGGAGATTTTCACTTCTTTCCAGTTTTGCTTTCAAATCATTAATTTCATTTTCAAAAAACTCGATGATAGGGTCGGTTGGAATTTCCGGTTCAACAACGACATCCGGATCGTTATAGACCGGACGAGGACCGACGGGGACGGATATCAAAACCATGACACACTATACATATAAAAAAAGTAAGATAATATACATGCATCTAAAGTATATCAATAAGTTAAAAAGGGATAAAAACAAGACTCACCGAGGAGGTGCCGGCGACGGGATGGCGCGGGCGATCGACGATGGTAAAGATGGTCACCGGACAACTGTAAACCCAATACATTATACTTTAATTTGAGCTAAAATTGCATGTAAAAAAAATGAAATCTCTTACTTAGGCATTTCATCAAACACCTTGCTAGCACTAGAAAAATAAAATTTGCTAAGTAGCACCAAAATGAGCTAAAAAAGGAACACCGGAGTGCTAACCGTCGGGTAGATGAGGTGCCGCCAAACTTGACAAATGGTGGAGAAAATAGGGGCCGAACTCGTGGTTGGGAGGAGCAAGGGTTAAGAAAATGGAGATGAACCCGGAGCTAAAAAATGGCCACGGCCTGGCCACGGCCAGGTCGGGGGGTGGAAGATGATATAGAATATATTTAGTCCCGGTCCGTAACAAGGACCGGTACTAAAGTCCCTCCATTAGTCCCGGTCTGTAAATAGAACCGGGACAGTGCATTGTCCGGGCTGGTCCCACCTCTGTCGCCTCCTCGCGCATCCCTTTGTCACCGGTTCGTAACACGAACCGGGACGGTAGGTCCCCTACGAACCGGGACTGGTCCTGGCGGGCGCCCTGGGACCAATGACCGGGACTAGTGCCACGATTGGTACCGGTCCGTAAGGGAACCGGGACGGAAGGGCCAAACCGAAGCCCCTGTTTCCACTAGTGTTCGACGGCTCCAAAAGATACTGGGGACTCGAAGTCGGAGTCGTTCTCACCTCTCCCAAAGGATGCAAACTCGAGAACGAGCTGCAGATTCACTTCACGGCGTCAAACAACGTAGCCGAGTATGAAGCACTCGCTCACGGCCTCAAGCTTGCGAAGGCAATGGGAATCAAGTGGATCCTCTGCTATAGGGACTCAGACTTGGTGATACAACAAATCACTGGCCACTAGGACGTCAAGGACGCCAACATGGCCTCTTACCGCTTCCTCATCCAGCAGCTTGTCAGGTGCTTCGAGGGATGCGAGTTCTACCACGTGCCCCGCACCAACAACGAGGCAGCCGACACATTGGCCAACATCGGCTCCTTAAGAGAAGAAATCCCACCCGGCATCGCCCTCGAGCACCAATGCAAGCCGTCTATCACACCATGTTTCAGCTCGGAGTCCATCCGGATGCCCAAGGACTCTGAGACGGATGAGTCGCCTGCCGGCTCCTTGGCAGCTGACTAGCCGAACGTCGTGGATGTCCTCGTCATCGACTCAGCGCCATCATGGACGCAACCCTACCTCGCCTACCTCGCCAACGACGAGCTCCCCGAGGATGAACTCTCTGCCAGGCAAATCAAGCATCGAGCCAGCGCCTACATCATCATCAACAATGAGCTCTACAAGCGCAACATCTCGGGTATTTTCCAGCGCCGCGTGAGCCGGGAGGAAGGAACCCAGATCCTGAAAGACATCCACCAAGGGGAGAGCGGCCACCACGCATCCTCAAGGGCGATCGTCGCCAAGGCGTTTAGGCACGACTTCTACTGGACGACTCCGCTGGAAGACGCCAACCAGCTGGTACGGCTATGCAACGGATGCCAAAGGTTCGCAACCCAGAAGCACACGCCTGCTGTAGCGCTGAGGACAATCCCCATCACCTGGCCGTTCATAGTCTGGGGGTTGGACATGGTCGCCCCCTGAAGACTGTGAGCGCCGGCATGACGCATCTACGGGTAGCCGTGGACAAGTTTACAAAGTGGATTGAAGCGAAGCCAATCAAGAAGTCGGACGGTCCAACGGCCATCAAATTCATCCCCCGCTTTGGGTACCCGCACCGCTTAATCACCTACAAAGGCTCGAACTTCATCAAGGGAGAATTCGCCAGGTTCTACGGTAGGATGGGCATCCGGCTCGACGTCGCATCCATCGCTCATCCCCAGTCCAACGGCCAAGTGGAGCGGGCAAACGGCCTCATCCTAGCAGGCATCAAACCCCGGCTACTCGAGCGGGCAGCCGGCGCATGGCTGGAAGAGCTGCCAGCCGTCCTTTGGAGCCTGAGGACGACGCTGAATCGCTCAACCGGTTTTACGCCCTTCTTCCTCGTATATGGAGCCGAAGCAGTCATGCCGACTGGCATCGAACACGATGCACTGCGAGTCATCCTCTACACGAAGGAAGAGGCTAAGCAAGCCCGCAAAGACGGAGTCGACCTCCTCGAGGAGGCACGCGAACTCGCCGAGTCAAGATCGGTGATCTGCCAGCAAAAATTCCGCCGCTACCACAACCGGCGAGTCCGACCCATCAACTTCCGCGAAGGGGACCTCGTACTCCAGATAATTCAAGACACCAAGGCATGAACAAGTTGTCATTGCCCTGGGAAGGCCCGTTCATCGTCAGCAAAGTGCTCCTCAATGACGCTTACTACCTGATTGCCGCACACGAGCACAAGAAGGACAAGAAGGACAAGAAGGACAAGGCGGACGAGGAGACGGAAAAGCCGTGGAACGCCTCCCTCCTGCGTCGTTTCTACACTTGAGAAAATATCGTGTATGTACTGCCCATGCTATCAATAAAGAGATGAAAGAAATGAACAAATTTAAAACAATCTTCGCTGCAACTTGCTTTTATTCATGTTAACTGGCTGCCCCGGCAGCCGGCAAACTTCCCTTCTTCGGTCGTGAAACGTGAACAAGCACCAAACGGCTAACTCTTCGCATTCGGTTAAGGCCTGCAAGAGAACAAGCTGGAGGAAGCTAAGATGCAAAAAACGTTTGAAGGAAAGTAATGCCGGCTGATAAAACCCTGCTTTGCAAACTCGGCTAAGCCGGCAGTCGGCAAATTTTTCTTTTATTACGGACGACTAACGTGTACGATGCTAAACGGCTAACTCTTCGTATCCTGTTCAGGCCGGCAAGAGAACAAGCTGGAGGCTGCCTGCACGAGAAAGACGTAAAAACAGAAATTGTTGTCGGCTGAGAAAACGCTGGCCAACCAACCTAAACCCCAGCATCGCAGTAACGTGCATGATCCCGCATGGCCAACTCTTCGTCTCCGGCTACGACGGACAACCGGCAAGAGCACAAGTCGGGAGGGTGAAGTGCACGCGAACAACAAAGGGGATGGTCGCAGGCGAGTAGATAACTTGACTTAGCAAATAAAAATCGTCGCATGCTGGCATCCGCATGAGCTGACCATCCCTCAAATGTTTCATGAACGAAATGCCGCCTATCGGCTAAACGGATTCGGAGGCTGCACGCTAGACCATCCTCGACAAGAACAATACGCTTCAAGAGCGACACAATTATATACAGCCGGCTCCTAGTGCCCGAACTCGGGGGTTGTGCAACACCTCTCTACACCCGGCTCCAAGCCACAGCCCGAACAGCCGGCCGCGAGCAACTAGACTCGAAGGATCACTCTACGCAAACAAGTGTTCAATTACAATGGACACAACACAGACAACAAAGATGGCGCATTAGCGGATCCAAATGAACTTCAAGCAACGAAAAGTAGCAAGATACATTAAAGTTCATAACAAAAAGGGGCAGTCCACAGGCGGACACCCCCGTGCATGGACGCAGCCGGCTACACCAGAAGCCCTAAACTAAGCTTGAGCCGGAAGCAACGCCATGTCGTCATCACTCTCCTCCCAACGTTGGAGGCATAGGGAGCCGTCAAACACTTTGATGAAGAAGACCCCATGGACGCAGTCGGCTACACCAGAAACCCTAAACTAAGCTTGAGCCGGAAGCAACGCCATGTCATCATCACTCTCCTCCCAACGTTGGAGGCATAGGGAGCCGTCAAACACTTTGATGAAGAAGACCCCATGGCGGCGTTTTAGCTTGAAGAGGAGGATGAACGCCGGAGCCAGCCGGTAGAAGCTGGCAAAGGCCCTCCAGCCGCTGTAGAATTGCAGCTGCCTGCGAGTCTCGTTGCTCTCACGGCTAACGACAACCCTGGCGCGTACCTCCCGGGGTCCTTGGCGAGCTCCTACACGATGGAGCTGGAAGCAGAAAGGGCCGTCGCCATCCAGCACATCCGCAATGGCCTGTGGAAGCCATTGAGTATGCCCGAGCGGCTAATACAAGATCAGCACGAGGAATAGGGAAGTCCTCCCAGAAACTGCCGATGGGAGAATCTGACCTAGCAGGAGAGAGGCTCCCTCTATCCTCCTCCATCGACACCACGGCGTCATCTCCGCCACCGCTACGTCCGCCACCTCTACCGCGGCCGCCTCCACCACGGCTGCGCTTTGGCAGGCGACCTCTCCCACGCTTAGCGCCGCTGCCCGAAGACTCGCCGATCTCCTTCTTCGGTGCCATAGCTAGGGATGGTGGAAGAAAAGAGAAGATGAGAAGGAACAAGACGAAGCGTAGGTTGAGACTTCAGTGACCCGCTGATGGCCTTGAACTTAGCTTAGCTTGAGACTCCAAGCGTAGAGTGTGTAGTATAGGAAAGACGGTTTCCCCACGAGGGGTGACTCGAGGTTTTAATATCGAACTCTCGGGGAATCAGTAGTGAAAGACTTATCTTCTTAACCTTCTCTTGAAAACTTGCAAAACAAAGTAAATTGTTTTGTGCCCTCAACCTCACCAAGTGGTGTGTGAGAATGATATGAAAATATAACAAATGCAAAACAAGAAATAAATATGCAATGATGATAAATATATGTGCAAGGATGATGGAAATGATGATGGATGATATTTTTGGGTTTTGTATTGTGAATGCAAGATATAAAAGTATTTTTGTATTTTCGGATTTTTAAATGGCAGAAAATGGAAAATGCTTATAAGTTGTTGGAAAGGTGTTTCTTATGATTAAAAATGGACCGGGATTCATGGTTTCACAAATGCACTCTCTCTTTAATAAAGTGGTAGATAATGGAACACTAGAATTGACATATGAGATTGCAACAAAAAGGTTTCATGACAAGTTACTAATTATATGGGCATCACATCCTAACATAGAGATCTTTTGTTTATTAATCTCTCTTATACTCACCAAGATGTGAACTAAATCTTAGCACCTCAGTAATTAAGATAAATCAGAGTATAGCTTTAAGTCTTATGACATGAAGTTAAAATAAGAACATGCTAGATCTAGTCATGGAGAAGTGCCAATGGTCACACCCACACCTCCGGTAGCATGGTATTTTTCTTTATCCCTAGTGAGGCAACAAAGTAAGGTAAAAATACCCAAGTGGATCGCGGAACTTCTCTCACTTTCACCGCACTAGCCACCCCCTCATTACTCCAACTAATGCACATGTTCCCCCACACACGCTCTCATAAACATGCTTGATCAAAACAAGTAGACAAGAACGGGGTACATAATATGCATCTACTTTCATAACTGAAACAAAACAATTGCAATCTCAAACATATATTAACTCATAAAGAGATCCACCACAAAGGTATTACATAGATGACCGTAATCATGTTCGGCAGCTCATACGGTGCTAATTAGTGAAGCTCAAGAGAGAGGAGAGATACATAAGTTACTTCCACAAACCCATAGTCCAGGGGTGGACTACTCCCTCTTCATCATGGAGACGGTGGAGATGTCGTTGGGGGAGATGGAGACCACGTCGGCAGCACTCTGCCGGAGTTTTCACCCTCCAATCTGCAGCTCCAGATCTCTGTTTCGGTGTTTCTATGTTTTCGGCGGCCTCCTCTCCGAACGGCGTCGGGAACTATTTTTATAGTCGGTTTTAGGTCAAGACAAAGGTTCTGGAGAAAAGATCGACGACAACGGAGCCTCGCGGCCCCAGATGGTGGGTCCCACGCGGCCAAGGAATCTGGCCGCGTGGGCCACCCTCTTCTGGCCCTTGGGCCTCCGTTTGTTCGCTTCCTTTGCTCCTACGCTTTGTTCCTTCCAAAAACTGATGCTCGTAAATTTTCAGGTCATTTGGACGTCGTTTGGGTCCCTGAAACATCAAAATATAGAAAATAGGGTTTTCTGCCAATGCAGGGTTAATTCCAGAAAAATAGGAAAACTATGAAATCTTCCCAAAATCATTATAAAACAATGATATAACCCTTATATGATGCAAATATGATTGAAATATGAGTATTATAATGCAAAGTTCATGTATGCATTTTACATGCATCACCCGCGATGAAGAAACTGCCACAGAGGATCCTGGGAGAGGAAACCGAGGAGGCGACCGAAACCCCGTGTAGAGAGCCGGCCAGAGCTACGGCGACACATGGCTGCCACGCTGTCAGCCGGCATATTCATGCCTGGGGGCTGCATAGCTGCCAAGCCGGCTCCATAGACCCCGGACGACTTCAAAACACCCCGGGTCAAGAATTCGGGGGCTGCCACGCCGTCAGCCGGCATATTCATGCCCGGGGGCTGCACAGCCGCCAAGTCGGCTCCGCAGACCCTGACGATCTCCTCAACAGCCCGAGTCAAGAACTCGGGAATTGCCACGCCGCCAGCCGACAATATCATCCCTGAGGGCTGTGCAGCCGCCAGCCGGCTCCGCAGACCCAGACTACTTCAAAAAACCCCGAGTCAAGAACTCGGGGGCTGTCACACCGTCAGCCGGCACCGCAGAAAACAAGGATCACCTCAAGCTAAACAAGAAGAATTTCGACCCGGCTCGCTCCTCGATTTAACGCAAAACTCGGGGGCTGCCACGCTGGCAGTCGGCCATAGCGCGCCCGGAGGCCGCACAACTGGCAGTCGTCTTTGTAAGCTTAGACAAGGACTTAAACCATACACAAAGCAAAGGAACAAAGACAGAAAATTTCGACCCGACTTGCTACTCGAGCCGACCAAAAATTCGGGGACTATACATCATGAATATCACCAGATCAAAACACAAGCGCAGTCAGCAGACCAACAAGATGACAATCACAATACGAAAACCCCAGGAACTTCAAAAGCAAAAGCATTCAACTACATATCTAGCGGAAAAAGTTTGCACGAAACAAATACAATGTCACATCAAACGGTAGCACAAGATAACTAGCAGTTCACAGGGAAGATTTAACTAATACACCTGGCATCCCGGGGAATAGACGTCTCATGGAAGCGCAGAACCCGCAGTCGGCGCAACATCCTCAGTTTCTTCTTCAACATCTTTAGCCGGCTCGGCAGGCGGAGACGGCTCAGTAGGAACCAGCTGGGTGAGGTCAACCGCTGCGGCAATGCACCTCGAGGCCAGCTGGATCCTGGGCAGCATGTCCTCGAATGAAGTACTCTCACGGAAACCCCCCATCAACGCGTCCACGTCGACGTCAGGATACCAAGGCAACACCAAGGCTAGAGCCATGTCGGAGCCGCCTCGGGCAGCCATCTCCACTTGCTCATCGATTGCAGCCGGAGCCCCATCCGGACGAGTCGCTAAGTCATAGAGGTTGACGGGAACCGGAGCAGCCGGCCACAAGTTCTCGAGGACGTCGCCATCCTTCTCCTTCAGCAGCTTTACCTCCTTCCCGATTTGGACAAGTCGAGTGCTCGCAGTCGGCGTTGCTCCATTCATAGAACTCGAATGCTCGGGTGCCAGATGCGCGAACGCCATGGCCTTCCGCACCTGTTCGTCTGCCTCATGGTAGAGTTCCGCACATCCAGTCAGCGAAATCAAGGAAATGCAACGAACAAAGAGCAAAAGGAAATTGGAAAGACGTCATACCTAGAATGGTCTGGTCCACGCGCTCCGCCTCGGCAACCAAGCTATCCACCATCTTTTGAACAGTCTCTTCGTGTTCCTTGGCTGCCAAGACGGTCCGGTCGTGGGCCTCCAGCGTCTCCTTCAGCTTGCCCCTCAGCCTCAGGTCCTCCCCGTTCTTTCGGAGGCTTTCGAGCTCCTCCTGCCGCTGCTGGTCCGCCTTCCGCAGCCAGTCGACTTCCTCCCGCAGCCGGACGGCCTCAAGCCGATGCCCCTCCAATGCGTCTGCAGCAACTTGGAGGTTAGCCACGACCAGCGCATGGGCATTATCCTTCTCATTCAACTTGTCAGTGATCACAGCCAAGGGAACGCTGGTCGACAGCTCCCTCCTCAAGCCGGCTACGGTGGTCGAATCGTCAGTCAAGAACCAATCAGTCAAATTGAAAGCAAAAAGGAAAAGAAGACTGTAGCCAAGAAGCATAGGGAAATTTCTCACCCTGGAGGCCTCGAGGTCCCTCTCGAGCATCCGGATCTTCTGTGCGGAGTCGCGGAGCGAGTACTCCACCGACGCGTGAAGCAGCTCGATGTCGCCAAGCTGTTCCTTCGCCTACTTCTCGACCAGCACCGCAAGCGGGAAAGAGCCGGACTGGTCTAACCCAGCCGCCACTGGGCCTGTGAACGGCGGAGTGCTCCCCAAGAAAGCTTGGTGTGGACCGGGAAGCGAAGTCATCACCACAGTCAGGGTGTTGTCCTTGGCCGGCTCCGACACGGCCGCGTTTGTCATGACGTCGCCCCCACTAGCCGACGGTGGGATGGAATCAGCCCCGATGCTGCTCTCGTCTGCGCATGAGGCGCCGCCATGAAGCCCCCATGGGGTGGAGATCGGCGACAACAGGCACGGACGCCGCTGCACCCGGTGGTGCCACGTCGCCCATCACCACATCCGCAACCGAAGGCGGCGCGGCTGCCTGCACCTCGAGATTCCCGAGGACAGCCCCGGCAGAAACGCCAGAACTTGGTCCTCCGGCTCGCAGCGGTTCCTAATTCCAAGATAGAGCGGTCACCGACCCGAACAAGTAACAGAAGGAAGGAAACATCTGGAAAGGAAAACTCACCCAGTACTCGTGCCGAATGCCAGCGGCTTCTTCCTTGCGCGCTTTGCGGAGGAAGCCGGCATGACGGCTGCTGGACGCTTCGTGCCAACAACGGACTCCTTCATGGCCTCCGCCCCTGCGGCGGACTTCTCGACCAGCTGCGCGTCCGCGGCCAACATCTTCATGGCCTCGGCCTCCATGGCGGATTTCCCGGCGGCGTCCACCTCTGTGGCGTTCTTCGCGGCATCCTCCTCCTTAGCCTTTTTGGCCGCCAACGGCTCATCCATGCTCATCCCGACATTCATGGCCTCGATGCCCAAATCCTTGATACGTCCATTTTGTATCACTATTTTATATCATAATTTCTTGTTATTCATGGATATATTTCATATTAGAATGCAATACTTATGTTATTTTATCTTACTTTGCATGTTTGATGATCGTTGGTGATTTGACTGTCAGAGCCCGGAATCAGCTGGAAAAAGCATCGTCAAGATACTGAACTTCTGAAGTCCAAAAATTCCGCAAAAATTCATGGAACATTATTTCGCCAGAAGACGAGGGGAGCCAGAAGGGCGACCAGAGGGGGGCCACAGGGTGACCAGATGCCACCCAGGTGCGGACCCACCCTTGGCCGTGCCTGGGTCCCACCTGGAGGCCCTGTGCCGCCTCTGGTTCCCCCCACTCGCGTATATCATCCCTTTGACCTAAAAATCACGGGGGACGCTTCGAAGAAATATTCCGCCGCTACCTCGAGGGCGAAAACCACAGAGAGAGAAATTCTCTCCGGTAGGGAGAAATCTGCGGGGGAAATTCCTTCCCGGAGAGGGAAAATCAACGCCATTGTCATCGTAATCACCACGGGCGTCATCAGGATCATCATCAACATCATCCTCACCGACAACACCATCGTCTCCACAACTCCACTTCGTTCCGCTGTTGCATCTAGGGTTATACTTGTTGTAGTTCATTGTGATCACTTTTCCAGTGTTGATTGCCTTGTCTAGTTGATGCTATTGAGTTTTATCAGTGAAATACTTTTATGACCAGATTGTTATTCATCCATTTATCACGTCTGACATGATCCATATAATGTCTCGTGAGTATTTCGTTTAGTTCTTGAGGACATGGGGAAGTCTTGTTACAAGTAGTGCAATTATGCTGAGTAGTATTTAACGGTTTGATATTTAAGTTGTGGTGCTATTCTCCTAGTGGTGTTGTGTGAACGTCGACTACATGAGACTTCACCTTTATGGGCCTAGGGGAATGCATCGTGTAGTTAGTTTGCTTGTGTGGTGGTTGCGGGATTGACACAAACCTAAACCCCCACCGATAAACTAGTGCATGAGGGAGTGTAGGATCTCAGAGTTTAAAGCTGTGGTTAGTTAATTCTTAAATACTTCCTTGCATTCGCGGATGCTTGTATGGAAGTGTAATCACAAGTGTGTACTGGTCCAAGTAAGGACGGTTCATTAGCATAGGTTCACCCACACAACACTTAGCAAAACATTAAACATTAATGAGCGGTATGAAGCGAAAAGTGACTCGACATAATTCCCCTGTGTCCTCAGCAGCGTTTTAGCCATCATAAGTAACATCACCGGCTTGTCCTTTGTGCTAAAAAGGATTGGGCCACTTGCTGAAATTATTATTGCTCTCTTTTATTTACTCGCACTTTATTTATTCATTACTATAAAAACCCATAAAAACTTGTCTATTAGTATTTGCAGTGAAACTTTGCACGAATCTACAAGCCAACACCTTCCGCTCCTCGTTGGGTTCGACACTCTTATTTATAGAAAGTAATGCGATAGATCCCCTATACTTGTGGGTCATCAATCCTCCTGCGCAAGACACGCGTGAAACGTTGTTTCCAAATCTTTCAGACTTATATCAGAGTTGGGATCCGCCCAGAGAGCACGGCCAGTCACCTCAACATCCGCCCCTGGGGCGAGTCTCTTCTTCTCCTTCTCTTTCTCCCTCCTTTTCTCCTTCTCCTCTTCCTTCTCCTAGTTCTCCCTGTTCACTCTAGCCATAACCTCAGCAACGACTTCATCAACCTTCTTCTCCGCTGCCGCCTTCCCGGACGGCACCAAGCCGGCCGTGCTTGACCGGCTCGTCGCCAAAGACAGCATCTTCGCGGACAGCACTTGACGACTCGAGAAGGAGCCTCCCCTCCTGTGTCATGGTATTGTCGAATCTAGCCGCGATAGGGGTGCCATCGAGCTAGGTAGAGAGGTGGGTATAGGAGATGCCGGAGATTTCGGTGAAGGGATGAGTGTTAGAGAAATAGACTTGTTGTATTCCCAGGGGCCAAAGGCCACAATATATATGGTACAGGTACAGGCAAATATACAGAAAGCCCCCTAACAGGTGGGGAAACTACAATATACATATATACTCTAACACCCCTCAAACTCATGGTGGATCCACAACACTGAGTTTGGAGAGTAAGAAGTCATGCTGCGCTCGGGTTTGTGCCTTTGTAAAGAAATCCGCCAACTGCAAATCTAAAGGCACATAATGAAGCGCAACAACCTGATCCTGTACCTGAGCACGTGTATAAAAAGCATCAACACCAATATGCTTGGTCAGCTCATGCTTGACCGGATCACGTGCGATACTGATAGCACCTGTACTGTCACACAAAAGAGGAGTGGGTGTCGTAACAGAGACCCCAAAATCTGCAAGCAACCACCGTAACCAGGTCACCTCAGCAATCAACGAAGCCATAGCCCGCAGCTCAGCCTCAACACTCGAACGGGAAACCGCTACCTGTTTCTTCGTCTTCCAAGCAACAAGCGAACCACCAAGAAACACACAGTAAGCAGAAAGTGAACGACGATCCGTAGGATCACTCGCCCACGTAGCATCCGAGTAACACTGGAGCTGGAGAGAGCTGGAACTAGGAAAGAAAAGACGACGAGTAATAGTGCCACAGAGATAACGAAGAACACGGAGGAGATGACTGTAGTGAACGGTGGTAGGAGCTGAGACAAACTGACTCAGAATATGAACAGGATAAGAGATATCCGGGCGAGTGACAGCAAGGTAAACAAGACTCCCAACAAGATGACGATAACGTGTGGGATCAGAAAGAGGATCACCATCAGTAGGACGAAGCTTAACATTAAGCTCCATAGAAGTCTCAACAGTACGGTCATCACTAAGATCAGCCCGAGAAAGAAGATCCTGAATATACTTTTCCTGTGAGATAAAGAAGCCATCGGCTGTAGAAGAAACTTCAATCCCAAGAAAGTAGCGAAGAGGACCAAGATCAGACATGAGAAACTGCTCACGTAGACGAGCCTTAACAAAGGCAATGTGCTCAGGGTCATCACCGGTGATGATCATGTCATCAACATAGAGAAGCAGCAAGGTCCGACACCGAGGAGAGGTGTAGACAAACAGTGCAGGATCATGAGCACTAGGAGAGAAGCCTGCGGCGATAACCACTGAGCAGAAGCGCTCAAACCAGGCACGAGGGGCCTGTTTAAGGCCATAGAGAGATCGTCGAAGACGACAAACCATCCCATCAGGAACAGAATACCCAGGAGGAGGCTGCATATAAACCTCCTCACTCAACTCGCCATTAAGAAAAGCATTCTGAACATCAAGCTGGGACACAGACCAGCGGCGAACAGAAGCAACAGCAAGAAGAGTACGAACAGTGGTCATATGAGCCACAGGGGCAAAAGTCTCGTCATAGTCACGGCCGTGCTCCTGCTGAAAGCCACGAGCCACAAGACGCGCTTTATAGCGCTCGAGAGATCCATCAGAGCGGGTCTTAATTTTATAGACCCACTTACCCGTGATAGGACGAACACCAGAAGGGGGAGAAACAAGATCCCAGGTGCCAGTGCGCTCAAGCGCGGCGATCTCCTCAGCCATGGCAAGCTGCCATTCAGGATGACGCTCAGCATCCCGATAAGAAGTCGGCTCGGAGAGAACAGAAAGACCATACTTACTAGGAGAATAACGGTCAGGAGGACGACGCTGACGAACAGGCCGTGAATGGGAAGACTCATCGGCGGAAGACGACTCATCAGAAGAAGAGGAAGAAGGAATAGGAGAAGGAGGAGCCGAAGCCGGAGAACGAGGAGTACTAGGCGGAGGAGAGGATGGCACCGAAGATGGAGGAGGCGCACAAGAACTAGGAGGTGGAGAAGAGACAGCAGGAGGTGAATCAGGAAAAAGGAGAAAAGAGATATCATCCACCGGGTAAGTGCCAGAGGTGTGGCGAGGATAGAAGGAGCGCGTCTCATCAAACGTGACATCACGGGAGATGCGCATCCGACGACCAACAGGGTCCCAACAGCGGTAGCCCTTATGCTCATCACTGTATCCAAGAAAAACACACTCAACAGACTGAGCGGTCAGTTTGGTGCGTTCGCGAGGAGGAAGAAGAACATAGCAAGCGCAACCAAATAAACGAAGAGCCGAGTAGTCTGGAGAGGTACCAGAAAGCCGCTCGAGAGGAATGCCACCTTGGAGGGCAGCAGAAGGCTGAATGTTAATGAGGTAAGTCGACGTAGCAACAGCCTCAGCCCAGAAATGCGGTGGAAGAGAGGAAGCAATCATCATAGCACGGGTAGTCTCAAGAATATGACGATGCTTACGCTCGGCGACACCATTTTGAGCATGGGCACCGGGACACGAGAACTGGGCAAGGGTGCCCTGCTCAGCAAGGACACCACGCAGGTGCTGGGAGATATACTCTCCTGCAGAATCAGCACGAAACACATGAATAGGAGTGGAATACTGAGTACGAACCATGGCCACAAAGCGCTGATAAATAGCAAGCACCTCACTGCGAGAGCGCATAAAAAATAACCAGGTGTACCGTGAAAAGTCATCAATGAACAAAATATAGTATCGATGGCCCCCTTTAGAAGCAAAGGGTGCCGGACCCCAAACATCTGAATGAACTAAATCAAAAAGTCGCTGAGATACAGACGCACTAGTAGGATAGGGAAGCTGAATCTGTTTGCCTAACCTAGAACCCTGACACGAATGTAAAGACACATCTCCTGAGACAGACCCCAGAAGACCACGACGAAATAATGACGATAAACGGGAGACACAAAGATGACCCAGCCGATGATGCCACTGCTGAAAAGAGCCAGTGACAGAAGCAGCAACCGCAGAAGGACTGGCTGATGAAGAGTCAGCGGAAGGAACGCGAAGCCAGTCTAACTCCCATAGCCCCGGGGACTCAAGGCTGCGAGGGCCAGCTCCAACCAGGGCCTGTGTACGACGGTCCTGAACAGCACAAGAATCAGCGTCAAGAATGACGCGACAACCAGAATCAGTAAGCTGACTAGCAGAAAACAGGTTCATCTTAAGACTAGGAACATGAGAAACATCAGGAACAGAGAAAGAGGAAGTAGAAAGGGTGCCTCGACTGGAAACAGGAAGAGAGGTACCATCAGCCGTGATAACACGAACAGGAGAAATAAAAGAGCGAAGAGCAGAAAGAATAGAAGACGCAGAAGTCATATGAAAAGAAGCTCCATAATCCAGATACCACGGGGATGACGTACCTGACTGTGTAGAAGGTGGTGGTCGCACGGTGCCCGAAGAGCTAGACACAGAACCAGCAGTACCCGTCGAGGAAGAGCCTGTAGCAGCGAGCAGACTACGAAGACCTCGGATAATGTCCTGATCAGACAGTGCAGCAGCAGAAGATCCTGACAATCCAGCCTGAGCAACAGCAGAAGATCCTGAAGAACCAGCCTGCCTACGAGCAAGGTACTGCTGACGTAAGCTGGGATCCCTCTTCCAGCAGCTCGAGATATCATGACCAGGCCTGTTACAGTAGGCGCAGGGAGGACGAGGAGACGCACGGGGCTGCTGAGGCTGACTCTGGGCCGGAGGAGGAGAGAGTATCGGCGGACCTGGAGACCGCAACGAGGCTGGCGGCACAGAAGGAGCACGAGCAGACGGCACAGGAGGACCACGAGCAGCAAGTACAGAGGGAACCTCAAGAAGACCAGCACCACGAAGACGAGTCTCCTCAGCCCGAAGCTCAGCTAGTACCTCAGAGAGCGGAACACGACCACGGGCAAGCAGCTGGGCACGGCGCGGCTCAAACTCCTTGCGGAGCCGCGACAAGAACTCATATACGCGCTGAAACTCCAGATCCGCGCGCACAGTCAGACAACAGGGACAGGTGCCACACACAGCAGTACGAAGAGAATCAAGCTGACGCCATATAGCAGCACTCTGAGTGTAGAAGTCATCAATAGTGGAATCACCCTGCTGAAGATCATGCTCCTGACGAACCACGGACAGGTAAAGAGCATCGCCAGACGGCTGATAGCGCTAACGAAGAAAAGTCCACTGAGCAGCAGCAGTGGGAAGACCCATGAACTCAGCAGCATACTGAGGCAGAACACTGGAGGTGAGAACAGCAGCAGCACGAGCATCCTCATCGATCCACTGAGCGTAATCAGACAGATCTAGCCGGTAGGTCGCAACAGCAGTAGAATGCTCCTGGACATCCCGGTCATAAGCAGTCCGAGCAGTATCATAAGCACTCTGAGCAGCATCCTTGACCTCCTGAGTAGCATCGGAAGCCAGGGCAACAGGCGGCGGCTCAATGGGTGCCAGAGGAGCAACGGGGCGCGGCGGACAGGGGACCTCGCCAGAAAGCACACCCCAAAGACGAAGACCGCGCATATGGACGCGCATGAAGGCAGCGAAATCAGGGTAATTCGCGCCATCAAAAATCACCGGGCAGCGAGGAATCGCAACATAACCCGACGAGGAAGACATTGTACCTGTTTTTTTTTAACTCACGGAACAGAAAACGGAGGAATCAGAGCCGGCCTGCGAGCCGAGCCGAGCCGGCCTGCGGGCCGAGCCGAGCCGGCAAAAAAAAACTGGATCGAGCCGACGCTGGATCAGATCGATCCGCGACGGAGGCCACGACGGGGAGGCCGGGGCGGCGACGGGGGAGGCCGGGGCGGCGACAGACGGCGACGGGGCGAGGCCGGAGGAGGCCGGGCGGCGACGGGGACGGGCGAGCTCCGGCAGGCGGCGGTGAAGCACGGGGCGGCGACGGGGGAGGCCGGGGCGGCGACGGACGGCGACGGGGCAAGGCCAGAGGAGGCCGGGCGGCGACGGGGACGGGCGAGCTCCGGCGGGCGGCGGTGAAGGGAGGGGCGACGGGGACGGGCGAGCTCCGGCCGGGCGCGACGAGCACACGCGGGATCGGGCCACGGGCGGGATCGGCAGGTGGAGGTGGTGATGGGGAGCAGGTGGAGGTGGGATTGATGAGAGGGAGGTGGAGAGCCTGACGACGTCGAGTGGACAGCGACGGGTGGACGCCGGAGGAGGCCGGCGAGGGAGCCGGCAAGGGAGAGGCAGCGGCGGCGGCCGGGCGCGGCGGCAGGATGCCGGGACGTGCGGCGGCGGCGGCTGCGAGAGATCAGTTTAGCTCTGATACCATGTTAGAGAAATAGACTTGTTGTATTCCCAGGGGCCAAAGGCCACAATATATATGGTACAGGTACAGGCAAATATACAGAAAGCCCCCTAACAGGTGGGGAAACTACAATATACATATATACTCTAACAATGAGCACGAGTTTACCCAGCTTCGGATCTCGCAACGGTGGTGAAACCCTACGTGCTGCTATAATTCACTATAAGGCAATATGCGCCAATTACAATGAAAGTTAGAGCGTATGTCTCAGATCATTGTGTGTTGCCCTAAGGCATCCCGTGGGCCGGCTTATAAAGGCGTCCAGACCTAGGGCTTACAGGAGGAAACCTAACCGACTAAGTCACAGAGTTCTACTCTAACCCGGCTTGGGCCTTGCCTTGTGTGCTAAGTCATCCTCAATGCAGTCCGGCTTCTAAAACCTTCCCTTAGCCGGATGGGCCTCCCGCGCTTCATCGTACTGGGCCACCCGGTAAGCCGGAATTCGGCTTACCACCACTATGGGCCACCTTGGTACGCTGGCTTTAGTCACCTTTGTGAGGGTACTTGTTCGACATAACCCCAACAGTAGCCCCCGGAAAGCTTCAAGTACTTCATCGGTTGGCTTCAATCTTCCGACAATGTGTTGTCTAGAAATTTCTTCATCCGTTTTCAGGCTTGGAGCATTCCTAGAAACTAATAGCCATGCCGAACAGCTTTGTCGATTTCTGTGTGCCGGCTCTTCATGCCGAAAAGCACTTGGGTGCGTATTGACACGCGTCCAGCGATTTGACGGGTTTATCAGACCCGGCAGAGTGAGTGGAGAGGCATCTTTGAATGTGGGGCTAGTTTCCGTTTTCTCGCGCTGGAACCGAGGCGTCGGAGGGAAGGAACTTCTCACAACGGTCCGATTCCGTGACGCGTGGCGGATTTATCGCTCTGGACCGTTGCACGAATCTCGGCACTTTCGCTATAAAAGTGGGCCGCCTCATCTTCGTCACGGCACTGTCCCCATTTGCAACCCTAGCTCATCTTCTCCAAATCTCATCTCCCCGAGCTCGAGTTCTTCCTTCGTGTTCCCGAGCTCCATGGCATCCAGCGCTCCAGGCTCTCCGATCATCGACGCCACATCCCTTGACTTGGCGCCGCCGATGGGTGGTTCGGTTTCCGCCGCCGCCGCCACCGGCTTTGTGCCATCCGCCGCTCCCACTGCTTCTCCTTCCTCCACTCCGGTGGACTCCTCTGCCACAACCTCCCGCGGCGAAATCGCCTTCGCCCAAGCCGCAGCCGAAGCTGCAGCCGCAGAAGCATCGGCTTCTACAACTGCTGCTGACGTGTCCGAGGAAGCTCGGGCCATGGAAGAGGAAGAAGAAGAGGAAGCCGGCAACAATCAAGGTGCTGCCAACAACCCTACCCACAACTGGGCTTGCTCAGGGGTGGAGGACGGCGAGTTGATGGGAATGGCGGCTGACGGGGCCATTCCTCCATCTTCGGAGTCGGCGTCATCTTGGCGATCCGCCTTTGGAGACCCATCCCCGACTCCTATCAAGGACGAATGGGTACTGCTCTCTTCTCATATCGCCAGGGGGTTCTCTTTGCCGCCCTCGGCTTTCTTGATCGAGATTATGGTCTCCAGCTTCATAACATCACCCCCAATAGCCTCCTCTACATATCCGGCTTCGTAGCTCTGTTTGAAGTATACTTACGATTAGCTCCTAGTCTAGACTTCTTCCAGTAGTGCTTCGGAGTCAAGAGGAAGACAGTTCAAAAGGAACTGCTGGTTGCCGGCTCCATCAGCTTCAACTGCCGCCGGGATATAGATTGGTACCCTAAGGTGCCAATTATGGATTCGGCTAAGGGGTGGGCGTCCACATTTTCTATTGCAAGGACGTGGCGCCTCCAAACCGGCTGCAGGGGCTCGCCCCTTTTGAAGATAGGGCCGACACTCCCCTGCCCTCGTGGAAGAAGAAGCCAGCAGCAAGGATGCCGGCTCACCTTGCTGCTATCAAGGCAAGGATCACGGAGTTGACTTCCAGCTCTCCTCCCCTAACTGGGGAGGACACCATAATATGCTGGATGAAAACACAGATCCAACCCCTCCAACATCGCGCTCGCCTTTTGTGCGAGTACACGGACAACTCTGATCCCATGCGGATCAGCGAGAAAGACTTGGAGCAAGGCCTCTTTGAGGCCCGCTTCAACAAGCTTATCAAAGCCCGGCCTAACGAAGGCCGGCAATACGAAGAATCATTGCCGATGTATACGGCAACCAACCCTCCCCCAAAGGTACTTTGTCGAACCAAAGTTCAATTCTTTAAGGAATTCGGGTTTGCCTTTAACGGACTAACATGTAATATGCCAGATTCCCGGAGTCTCCACCGCTCGTCCCTCTGGCACGTCATCGTCCAGCAAGGCGACCAAGCGGCCCATCTCATTTTCTTCGGCTACTGCAGAGAGCCGAAAGAGGAAGAGCCAATCCATTACAATTGGCGCCAAGTCATCCAAAGATGATGACGCTCTCGCTGGGCTCAACATTCCCAGCAAGAAGTAAGTCGGCCAAGACATCTCTTCTTTTCTTTGCAATATTGCCGGATCTTCTATTCTTACTCCTTTGTCTTTGCAGGATAAAGAAGGGCGCACCTTTGAAACAAAAGGTGTGCGCCACGCGGAAGAAGGCCTCTCCCGCTATTCCTCCCCCAACTCCTTCGTCTTTGAAGCCAACACCAGTGGAGGAGAGCTCCTCCCGTGCCATGGCGGCAAGTCCGACTCTTGGGAGAGCCGGGATTATACCTCCCTATCAACAGACGGAGATGACGGGGAAGATGACAGAACCTTCCTCTTCACCAAGGGCTGAAGCTCCGGCTAATGATGCCCCGACCTTTCCTCCGATTAAGGCGGATGCCTTTGATGACGAGGGGCGCATCAAGCCAGAGTTCATGAGCCGGTTCATGCGTGTTCCTCGGCTTCCCCGGAAGAAAGGAACAACCGTCCGGGACGATGAGACGGACCAGACCAAGGCTTATGACACCTTTGATGTCATTGAAATCCTCGAAGATCAGCAGAATTAATTTGCTAAAATCTTTGAGGCCGGCATGACTCTTCTCCGCGAGCATTACCAGGTAAATAACTTCCCCAGTAGCCCCCGAGCACTATGTCGGGTTTAAGTTTTACAAACTAGCCGACATAGTGGTCCGAGTTAATGCGTATGCATATGCTTAGCCCCCTAGCAATGAAATGTCATCCTGTGGCCAGCCCTGCTCGTCAATATAGCTTTAGGCTCTTAGCACCTCCTTACGCAGATCCATCGCAAAATTGGTGCTGAAACCATTAACTTCTTGGGTGTGCGAAATCAGGATATGCGCCGGCTAAAAATGGAGCTGGCGAACAAGGACGCCATCATCACCGGCTTTGAGGCGGATCGCGTCGCATACCAACGTATGAATGCCGAAACCTTAGATTTTTATAACAGGCTTATCTTTATACTGCTGACATTTTGTCTTGCAAACGCCATTATCAAAGCCAAGGAGTTTGCCGAGAGCGTAGGCAGCCTCGACCGGCTCCGCGACGAAAACATTGAGCTGAATAAGCTTAATCTGTCAATGACGGCGGAGTTGGAGATGGCCAAGAAGAGCCTCGCCAAAGCCGAACAAACCCTGGAGATGGAGAAGCAGAAGCACAAGGATGCTCTTCATGAAGTCCAAGATCGGCTTAACAAACGCCTCGATGAGTCCGTGGCTATTGATGATCAGCTTCTGAGTAAGTTCCATTTAAAAACCCATACTCATTGCATTTTGTCTTAGCCATTTATAATTGAGCTTCGCTTTTCTAGTCCCGGCGGGTTACGGCCATGAGCTGTCAGCGGAGAACCGGCTCGACCGGATTTTGAAGGTAGGGGAACTCCTCCCGAAGATTCTTTCTTCGGGAAAGAAGCTTGTCGAGAAATTCTTTCCCGGCAACCCCGAGCCATTGACGGATCTTGCGAACCTGTCGGCTGAACTGGACGAAGCAACTTCGTCATTTGATGAACGGCTTTGCTCCAGTGCACGAGGAGGCGCAAAGACAGCCCTGGGCCTAATGATGGCACACTATCCGGAGGCGGAGGCTTGGCGTGTCGCGTCCGGCTTTCCTCTTGAAAAAGAGGACGGCACTCCGGTGGACGATAAAGACCGGAAGAAAATCCTACACTCCGTCTCCGGCTATGCCAGCAAGATCGCCAAGATGGTTTCCCTCACCACAATCTTCAAGGAGGTGCCATACCCGCTGACTCCCGTCCAATATGACGATGACGGTGAAGAGGCGAACATATCTGCATGAGCCGAACTTGCTCCTTAAGCCGGCCATTCCTGAAAATGTAATAATTTGATGTAAAGCCGTCCAAACATTATGCATGTCTGCATAAACAACTTAGTCTTTTGTTGTATTAAGTCAGCTTTTTTATTTGCAAACTTGCGATTTTTATGCCTCAGTTTATTCTGGCCTTGACACCTTAGCCTTTAAGCGCCGGCAAACCTATTGCGAAACAAACTTGCTGAGTAACAGGGTACGTAGCGACCAATCTGTTTAGACCCAGAACAAGTGCCGCCTTTCGGTGCCGAAACGCTTTGAAGCAACCCGGCGCAAAAATCTAACAGACAAACATTAATTTGGCAAAACGTTGTTTTTTCATCACCTTAAGGCGGATTCAACATGAAAGACGGTTTACCAACAAGCAACACAAGCAATTTTGGGTAAACAGATGATAATCAATAAGATCATTGCGAAATAAAGGATGGTACAGATTCTCGAATTTCACATGAGAGAAACCAATTTTTATTTCATGATCACATTGACATGGTTACAATAGAATTTGCTAAGTGTAAAAGGGACGTAGCTGAGCGATATTCCACGGACGTTTCGTCTCATCTAAGTTGTCATCTACACACCTTTTCCTCTTGTGACCTTTCTTCCTGGGATCTTTCTTTGAATCCCTTAAGTCGAGGAGATAATATGACCCGTTTTTCAGAGTTTTGCTGATAACGAAAGGTCCATCCCATGGAGGGGATAACTTGTGCTGTCGGCTTTGCACAAGCCGCAGCACTAAGTCACCTTCTCGAAAAGATCGATTCCGCACTCTGCACCTCTGATAGCGACGTAGATCTTGCTGATAGATGGCAGATCGTTGGAGAGATAGATCTCTTTCTTCTTTCAGGATATCTAAGCCGTCTTGACGTGCTTCTTCTGCGTCTTCTTCGATGTAGGCTGCGACTCGAGGCGAATCGTGGATCATGTCGGTTGGCAGTATCGCTTCTGCACCGTAAACAAGGAACAAAATGGTGAAGCCAGTCAATCTATTTGTGGTAGTACGAATACTCCATAAGACTGCCAGCAATTCATCAACCCAAGCGCCGGCTGCTCGATGCAATGGGGCTTCATGCCTTGGCTTAATACCCTGCAGAATAATGCCGTTAGTGCGCTCTACCTGTCCATTGGATTGCGGATGTGCCACTGATGCCACGTCGAGCCGGATTTTTGATCGGCTGCAAAATTTCGATATCTCACCGACGGCAAAATTTGTGCCGTTGTCAGTGATAATGCTATGCGGTATGCCGAATCAAGTTGTTATCTTGACGATGAACTTTGTAGCTGTAGCTCCGTCGAGTTTCTTGATGGGATTTGCCTCCACCCACTTCGTGAACTTGTCGACCGCCACCAGCAGGTGAGTTAAGCCTCCTCTTGCCGTCTTGAAAGGTCCCACCATGTCGAGCCCCCAGACCGCGAACGGCCAAGTTATAGGGATCGTCCTGAGCTCCTGAGCTGGCAAGTGAGCCTGCTTTGCATAGCGCTGACATCCTTCACAAGTTTTGACGATGTTGATGGCATCCTCCTTAGCCGTCAGCCAGAAGAAACCGTGCCGAAACGCCTTGGCGACCAACGCCTTTGCCACCATGTGATGCCCACATTCGCCAGAGTGGATTTCCTCAAGGATTTGCCACCCTTCTTCTGAAGAAACGCATCTTTGGAAGATGTCGGATGTGCTCCTCTTGTAAAGCTGTCCATCAATAATCATGTACGCCTTTGCTTGGCGTTCAATTTGATGGCTCAGCACTTCATCGTCCTTCGGCAGTTTTTTATTAATCAGGAAATCAATGTACGGTGTGGTCCAATCTGGGGTTACCAGGCATACATGAACTAATTCTACCGACAAGGGGTAGTCTTCGTCGCCGCCTTTGATGGACGGCATATGTAGATGATGGGAAATACATCTGGAGGCACCTCCTTCTACTTGGAGCCTATCTTGGCCAAAGCATCAGCAACTTCATTGTCATCTCTGGAGATATGTCGGACCTCTAAGACGGTAAAGCATCTGCCGAATTCGTCAACTATTCTCCTATATTCCGCCATTGTGGGACTTTTCGTGTCCCATCATCCATCAAGTTGTTGTACAACAAGATCTGAGTCACCATAGCAGAGGATGTGTTTCACTCCCAACTCCTTAGCCATATGAAGGCCATGGAGGAGAGCCTCATACTCTGCTACGTTGTTGGTAGCGTTGAAGTGAATTCGGAGTACATAACTGAGCTTGTCACCCTTAGGTGACTTTAACACTACTCCAGCCCCCGAGCCTTCCTTCATCTTTAAGCCATCAAAGTGCATTATCCAATACTAAGAATCCGGCAAAGGTGTGTTCTCCATCGCCTCTGTCCAGTCTGCAACAAAGTCGGCTAGAACTTGAGATTTGATGGCGGTTCTCGGCTTGTACTGGATGTCGAAAACTGCTAACTTGATGCCCCGTTTGGCGACTCGGCCCGTTGTGTCGGCATTGTTGATGATATCCTTCAATGGAGCTTTACTGACCACCGTGACTGTGTCATCATGGAAGTAATGTCGTAGCTTTCTTGCTGCAAAGAATACACCATAGGCTAACTTCTGGTAGTGAGAGTAGCGCTGCTTCGAATCTGAGAACACCTCGCTAATGAAATAGACAGGATGCTGATCCGGCCATTGCTTCCCTTCCTCCAGGCGCTCAACTACAATGACAGCACTTATCACGAAATTGGTGGCCGACATGTAGACCAGAAGCGGCTCTCTTTCCTTCGGAGCTGCCAGGATTGGAGCATGTGTCAATGTATACTTTAGCTGTGCCAAAGCTGCCTCTGCTTCCTCTATCCAAACAAAACTGTCCAACTTTTTGAGGAGCTTGTACAAGGGCAATGCTTTGTCACCAAGCCGGCTAATGAATCGGCTAACAGCCGCGGCGGAACCCGTAAGCCGCTGTATGTCCTTCAGACAAGTCGGCCTCTCAATGTTCTGAATTGCCTTTATCTTTTCCGGGTTAACTTTAATTCCTCTTTGGGAAACAATGAAGCCCAGAAGCTTGCCTGCGGGAACTCTGAAGACGCATTTTGCCTGATTAAGCTTCATCTGGTACTCCCTTAGATTTGCAAAGGTTTCCGATAGATCGTCAATGAGATTGCAGCGCTTCTTCGACATGACCGCTATGTCGTCGACATAGACGTGAACATTGTGGCCAATTTTCTTATCTAAACACCGCTGCATACACCTTTGGTAAGTAGCACCGGCATTCTTCAAGCCAAAAGGCATTGTGACATAGCAGTAGTTGCCATATGGCGTGGTGAAGGACGTCTTGATTTGATCTGATGTTAACCCGAATAAGCGTCCAGTTGAATCAATGACCTGATCGATGCGCGGTAAGGCGAATGGATCTTTAGGACGAGCTTTGTTCAAGCCAGTGAAATCAATGCACATACGTAGCTCGGAGGTGTTTTTCTTTAGGAAAAGCACGGGATTTTCCAACCAATCAGTGTGGACAACTTCACGGATGAACTTGGCGGCAGTGAGCCTTAGGATCTCCTTTCCAACCGCCTTGCGCTTCTCTGTTCCGAGCCGTCGGAGGCTTTGTTTGACCGGCTTAGCATCCTTATTGACTTTTAAGGAGTGCTCGGCAAGTTTCCTCGGGACACCTGGCATGTCAGATGGTGACCAAGCGAAGATGTCCCGGTTCTCACGGAGAAACTTGACGAGCCCGCCTTCCTATTTGTCGTCGAGGCCGGCACCGATGATGGCCTCCTTTGTCGGATCATCCTTTGAGAGCTTGATTTTCTTGGTGTCATCCTTTGGCTTGAAGCTTGAATCGACTTTAGAGGACGGCTTTTCAGTTGTCGGCATCTCATTAGGACTCATTGTCTTCTTGAGATCCTCCAATTCTTCCCTGGAGATTTCTTCTTCAGCATGGACGGCATTGGCAGCTTCACACTCCTTTGCCTTCTTGAAGTCTCCCTTGATTGTGATGATCCCATTGGGTCCCGGCATTTTAAGCTTGCTATAGATGTAGCAGGGCCGATCCATGAATTTGGCGAAAGCCGGACGTCCAAAGATTACATGATATGCACTTATGAAAGGAACCACCTCAAAAGAGACGTCTTCTGTCCGGAAATTATCCGTGCCGCCAAAGGTGACCTTCAGGGTGATCCTTCCCATTGAGGAGGCTTGTCTTCCCGGCACAATCCCATGAAACTTCACATTGCTGTGGCTGAGTTGTGACTCGGAGAGACGCATCCTTTCAATGTTGCGGCATAGAGTATGTTAATGCTGCTTCCTCCATCCATGAGCACCTTTGTCAACTTGTATTTTTCGACTATAGGGCTGACGACCAAAGCGTAGGTGCGCGTTGTAGGGACTCTGTCCGGGTGATCGCTGCGATCCCATGTGATGGGGGTGTCGGACCAATCCAAATATTGAGGAACTGCAGGTACCGTAGCATTAAGTTCTCGCCAATCCGCCTTTTCCTTTTGAGACGAATCTGTTGCCAGAATGATGATGAGACTTTCAGTATGCTTAGGGAACTTGCTTCCTTTTCCTTCTTTGGAGGCCGCGTCGTCAGATTCTGAAGCAGCGTCTTCGTTCTCTTTGTCGTCCTTCCTGGATTTGCGCTTGTTCCTTGACTTCCGGCTTTGGGGTCCTTGGCGATGTCCCGATTAATGTGACATTGTGAAAGGACACGGATGTCGCCTAGAGGGGGGGGGTGAATAGGCGATTTAAAATTATTACGGTTAAGGCTTGAATAAATGCGGAATAAAACTAACGTTTTAATTTATCAAGCCAAAACCTAAACTAGCTAGGTTCACCTATGTGCACCAACAACTTATGCTAAGCAATATGATCAACTAGGTGATAGCAAGATATATGACTTTAAGCTCGATGTCTATCACAAAGTAAATAGCATAAGTAAGAAGCTCGGGATAGAAATACCGAGGCACTTGGAGACAATGATTTATCCCGAAGTTCACTTCCCAATGGAAGCTACTCTCCGTTGGAGCGGCGCGGTGTTCACCAATGTGAAACACCGAGTAGCCTTGATATGGCACACCGTATCTCCGTTGTGTCTTACCACCAATGTGGCGAGGCACTTGTCACTATGTTGCCGTTGAGTTTGACAACTAGAACCTTTACAAGGATGAAGCTCACTCCACAAGTTGGAGGGTCTTCACCAAATGCATCGAGCCACCAAGACTCGATGCCCAAGGCCGAGGCACACACCACAACTCAATTGGTGGCTCCCGGCAATGTCTTCGTAGCTACCAAAGCTCCGAAGCAAACAAGGTTGGGCCTCCCTCCACAACCTAATTGGAGGCTCCCAACAAATCCCGTAAGCCACCAAGACTCCGAGAAAACAAACCGTCTAGGGTACCAACGTGCCCTAGAGGAACAAGCTCTAGGCACCAAAGCACCCAAGAGTAACAAGCTTCTCAACTTCACTTTCCACGAATCACCGTGGAGAACTCAAACCGATGCAACTAATGCAATGGCAAGAACACACTAAGTGGTCAAGTTCTTCCAACCCGAATCCAACCAAAGCAACTAATGCTTGGTAGGGATTTGAGAGAAAGAACAAAGGAGAAACACCAAGAAACTCCAAGATCAAGATCTACTAGGTTCCCCTCACTTAGAGGAGGAATGGATTGGTGGAAATGTAGATCTAGATCTTCTCCTTCAATCCTCCAAAGATCAACAAGTTTGGGTGGAGGGATTGGGAGATCTATGTGATTTGAACTCTAGCAACAATGGAGGAGAGAGAGAAAAAGAGCTCTAATGGTTAGGGAACCTTTGGGGAAGAAGCCCCCTTTTTATAGGTCAACAAGATCTGACCGTTATGCAGTTTTCGTGGTCGTCCGGATTTGGTCCGGAATGGTTCGGAATATTCCGAAACACTAACAGAGAGCAAAACTGGTTCACCTCGGAATCCGTCCGGAATATATCCGGAAAATTCCGGACGTTCGGATTTCACTCGGAAAATTCCGGATGAAATCGGGAATGCCATACAAAATGTAAAACAGCACGCACGAGAAACGCGATAACTTTTGCATCCGATCTCCGTTTTCGATGATCTTGGGCTCGTTGGAATCACCACAACGAGCACTACAAGATTATGAGGATAAACATTATAGAACAATATGGGAAGGTAAAACCAAAAGGGGAAAAGTAAAACCTCTCTATAAAATACAAACCGTTAAACCTCCAAAATCAAAAACGCAATAAGTTTTTCATACGGAATCCGTTTTTGATGAACTTGAGCTTGTCTTGAAGATCATGACAAGCTCTAAAACCACATATACTAAGAATAGGCAATGGAGATTTTGGTATGGGTAGGAAGGTGTGAACCTTTCCTCACTAGTGAATCGGCAAAATCTCCACCACCGAAAATGCAATAGAAGATGCAACCAAATATCGTTTTCGAAGGACTTAAGCTTGTCATGACTATCACAACAAGCACCGAGACCTCACTACGATAAGATTCAAATAAGAACCAAGAAAGGATGATGCCAAGGATGCAAATGTTTGAGCTCTCTACGACGATACGCTAAAGCTCACTTGAGAGCCCCTCTTGATAGTACGGTTACCTATCCTAAAACCCGGTCTCCCAACTACACCGCGAGACCGGTAAAATAGAAACCCTATCAAGATCATACCTTTGCCTTGCGCATTCCACTTGAGCTAGCTGATGACGATCTTGATCTACTCTCAAGTGGATCACCTTTCTTGATTTTGCTCCGCTTGGTGAAGACTCGCATATTGCTCCCCCATACACCAAGATGGAAGAGGCACTCTTCGACATATCTTCACTTGACCTTTATCTTGATGATGATCCCACGTGACGCCATCCACCATGGACAACTTAGGATCTTGATCAACAAAGATGATCACCACGTGACGCCATCCACCATGGACAACATAGGATCTTGATCAACAAATGATCTTCTTCTTCACATGCCCTAATCTTGTACGTTGATCAACTTGCACTTAGCCTTGATCAACATATAGTCTTCTTCTTTTAGCCTTGACTCCAACATATGGAGTCAAAGCATTCCTTATGGACCAACACTGCAAATATAACTCAAAGCATACATTAGTCCATAGAGATTGTCATTAATTACCAAAACAACACATGGGGGCAACCATGCTCTTTCACATTGCTAGATCGTGTGGGAGCTCGTCCCATCTGGCCTCAGATGATAGACACAGGGTTGTACTTGATGTCATCGTACTTCACCGTTGGCGGTCAGGTTGGTCGGTTGCTTCCCGGCTTTTTGTCCTGCCACTTCCCGTTACTTGGGCCACCTTTGCCAAAGGTGGCAGCAACTTTGTGTGAAGGGTCGGCTTGGTCTTCAACCTTCTTCTTCCCGGACTCGCGCCGGCGGGTTTCACCATCTTCCCTGTTGTCATCGTCAGCAACAGCGTATTTGTTTGCACAAGCCAGTAAGCCGTCCAAGGTTTCCGATTCATCGCTGTAGATCATGAAGCAGAAAGTCGTCCCCTTCCTCAGAGATTGCTTGAAGGCATGGATCGCCTGAGTTTCTGAGACTCCCTCGCAAGCGTTTTTTATCTCGCTCCATCGTGAAACGAATTCACGGCTAGACTCGTTCTTTTGCTGCACACACCGCTGTAAGTCGAAAATCGACTTGGGGCGCTTATACGTGCCCTGGAAGTGCTGAATAAAGACGCGCTTCATGTAACTCCAGGTATGAACTGTCCTCTCCGGCAAACCTTCAATCCACATACATGGCATCCCGGTCAACATCAGGGGCAAGAAGCGCACTGCGGAGTCAGCGCTGCCTTGGTATATGTCGTAGGCACTGACATAATCTGAGAGCCAGGCCTCAGGATTAGCCGTACCGTTGTACTTCTCCACCATCTTTGTTACGTTCGACAAAGTTGGAGGTAGGATTTTCTCTCTGATTATTCTGCCAAAACACTTGGAGCCGAGGTACTGGGCATCTCTGGCCGACTTCCTCTCCTGGATTAGGCTTCGAACATCATTAGCTGAAGGCGGCTTATCAACTGATTTTCCTTGCCTTGATTCTTCCCTATGACGGCTTTGACTCACCCGACTCGCGTTGCGTGGAGGGCTTGGAGTCCTTTGCCGTCGTGGAGGGGGTACGTACTTGGAGGGGTTATCTCCCTCTTTGCGTGGTGGAGGCGGCAGTGGAGGTGGCATATTCTCTCTGTTATCCTCCTTTCGAGGTGGGTTCTCCCCCTCACATCATCACTCCTGACGGGGTGGAGCCCCCTTTTCCTTGCCAGGGTCCTCCTTTCACTCCCGGCTTCGATGTTCTCCCCGGGTGTTGCCAGCTTCATGATGGCGTGATGAACCTGTCCGGGACTCCGCCCCCTTAGATGATTGCTTGTCCTTCAGGTTCTTATCGCCGCCCTTGTTGTGGCTGCTTGAGCCGGCTGGATAATCGCCTGGGTCTGCAGGTGCGGCAGCCATCGGCTTCTTGGCCGTCGAGTTGCAAAGACGAGAGTCGTCAAATAGCCGTCCTGACTTGACCTGCGAGTCGTTTTGCTGCTGCTGTGCAACTTCCAGTAGATAAGTTTGAGGCGAGCGTCGCGGTCCAATGATTTGTCGAACATGACCTCCTGGGCCGCCTCCATGTTTTTGGCTGGGGTGTTGAAGTAACACAAATTGGTCACCGGATCACGTCGGTGGTGGTACTTTCTCCAGACTGAGTTAACATGGTCAGCTTCCCATTTGCTGCGGAAATACAACTTCTTGTGCAGGTTCTTGTCGCGAGTCGGACGGAAAACATCGTTGGCCCCCTTTTCTCTTTGCTTTCGGATGAACTCCATTTCCTTGTTTGTGAGCTCGACTTCGCGCTCTGCTATCTGCGCTGCCTGTTCTTGCAGTTGGGCGCGACGCTTCTCTATGTCGGCCAGCGATGCGTTAGGAGGAAGTGGAGTTAGCAGTTCCTGGTACTTTGCTATCCTTTCTTCGTACTCCTTCTCTATCGCTGCCTCGACTATAGCGTTAATGTCGTCTCCAGGAGCCGGCAATTTTCTAGTTCCCTTCATTGGAGCCAGCGGTGGCATAAACTCCACCTTTTGATTTCCGGCTTCTGGGTTTTTTCTTCGCCATTGGCGGTTTTCGAGGCATTGGGGTCATCCTTTGGATCAGAGACGACATCGCCCATTAAGACCTCGATAGGGCGTCCTAAGCAGGACGCGACTTTTCGACAAAAAATCGTCGGATTCTCCTTCAGATTCGAGGTCCTGCTCCATATGGGCAGTGTCCCCTGATCCGGCTTCTAAATCAGGCCCGGCCTGCAAAGCAGGAAGGATAGACTCAGGTTCTGTCATCGACTCGTTAGAGCCTGATTCTCCTAGGATGCCAACGAAATGGAAGTCCGGCGTCGCCATAGTGGAACTTGCGTCGTCTTCGGAATCTTCATCATCAGCGTCGAAAGCTAGATCCAGATCGGCAATCTCCTCAGAGTCCAGATCTGATCCGTCGTCGAAGTTGCTGGGGTGGGTGGCAGGCATGCTCGAGGTGAAGCCGAGATCGTCCAAAGCCTTGGCGGTGAAGCCGACGAAGATGTCGATGCCGCCGATGGAGACCGTGGACCAGCCGGCAGGATCCTCCTTTGCCGGTGTCCAAAAGCCGTCATCGAGGACATGACCAGCTCCTGTCTCATCGAAGTAGCTGACCAAGCCGACTGCGATGGTGTCACCGATTCTGCCAGTAGATCCCACCCGGAACGTAACCCCGGACATCTCTGGCCCCACGGTGGGCACCAACTGTCGTGGTATTGTCGAATCTAGCCGCGATAGGGGTGCCATCGAGCTAGGTAGAGAGGTGGGTATAGGAGATGTGGGAGATTCCGGTGACGGGATGAGCATGAGTTTACCCAGCTTTGGATCTCGCAACGGTGGCGAAACCCTACGTGCTGTTATAATTCACTATAAGGCAATATGCGCCAATTACAATGAAAGTTAGGGCGTATGTCTCAGATCGTTGTGTGTTGCCCTAAGGCATCCCGTAGGCCGACTAAGTCACAGAGTTCTACTCTAACCCGGCTTGGGCCTTGCCTTGAGTGCTAAGTCATCCTCAATGCAGGTCGGCTTCTAGAACCTTCCCTTAGCCGGATGGGCCTCCTGCGCTTCATCGTACTGGGCCACCCGGCAAGCCAGAATTCGGCTTACCACCACTATGGGCCACCCTGGTACGCTGGCTTTAGTCACCTTCGTGAGGGTACCTGTTCGGCATAACCCCAACATCCTGCCTGCCGCCTTTGATCGGCGCTCTCTCAAGATCTGCTTGGAGGGCGGCACTCGGCCCTTCTTTGCGGCCGCCTCCATTTCCTTTGTCCGGCTGGAGGACCGCAGCCGCTTCGGAGCTGGCACAGAGGAAGAGCCCTCAGAATCTGGATCGGGATCACTGGAGAGATCAATAATCTCGTGAACGTTGTCACCAGTCTGATCGACGGCACCGCGTAAAGGAGACTTGCCCCGAGTTGCTCCGGAGCCGGCTGAGGATTGCGCTCCTCCGGCTCCGAATCCCCGTAGTCGCTCGAGGTGGAGCTGGCCACAGCCGTGGGTACAACACTCGTCGTGGCGGGGTCGTCCTCGCCACCATCATCGGACGACTCCTCTGTAGTGTTGCCCTGGAAAGCCACCTGCTCCTCCGCACCTTGAGAGCTGGTGGCAGCGCCTTCCGCCTGCTCAGCTCCTGCTTCATTGCCAGCGGCCACGGCCTCCTACTCCTCTGAAAAAGGCCCAGCCACGTCCTCGCCAAACACCGCGTCTCTGTCCTCGGCCTCCTGCAGGTCGCAGATATGCAAATCCGCTAACCAGAACAAGTATCAGCCGAATGAAGAAATGGGAAAGGATGAAGACGTACCGATGAGCCAGACGAAACCAACCCGAGGCGCGCGGCGCTCGCGCGTGTACGGCGCCCGACCGAACTTCCAGCTCGACCCGATCCTGTCGGCCACGACGGCGCTCGCCCAGTTACGCAACTCCGCCGGCTGCAAGGCCTCCATACTGGCGGGGTTGGAATCCCTGAGCCCGGAGTAGAAGCACATCTTGTGCGCTCGAGCACGCAGAGGAAGTAGCCAACGCGACATCCAGGCCAAGGTCAGGTCCCGAGACCTCAAGCCGGTATCCACCAAGTGCTGCATCCGGCTCAGCAGAGCCTCCTGCAAAGCCTGGTTACCGTTCACCTTCCGGATCCAAGCTTTATTCGCTGGAGGCGCGTTGGAGAAGGCGGACAGTCCGACCCGATCTACCTCCGTCAGATTCCGGACGTAGAAATACATGTCCTGCCACTTCTTGATGGAGTCAGGGAGCCGGATCTTGGGGAGAATCGACGGACGCGTGCAGACGATGACACAGCCGCAGTCGCGCATCTCCCCGTCGTTCGTCTGTGCTTGGAGGTAGAAGAGCTTGGCAAAGAGCTCCATGCAGGGCCAGATGCCCAGATACGCGCCTTACAGAGCGCGAGGAAGCACGAGATGTGAGTAATGTTGTTGGCCCCCAGATGATGAAGCTGGAGGCCGTAGAACGCCACGAACTACTGGAAGAAAGGGCTCACGGGCAGCCCCAGTCCCCTCGCTAGGTGCGAGGTGAAGACCACAAACTCGCCCGCCATCGGGTTCGGCGAAACCTCACCCGTGACAGGAACGCGCGTCGCAACCTCCTCCTTCAGGCCAAGGTAGCCCCTCCGCCTCCCGAGCTCAAGGCCGTCCACGACGGAGCCCATACACGCGCCAGAGTTCGCCATGGAGGTTCGATTCCCCGTCGAGGGAGATGTCACCGGCAATGAAGAAGCGAAGGAGGCAAGGAGTGCAAGAAGAACCTAGAAGTGGAGAACGCGAATGGGGAACGGTAACCTCTCACCGTTCCCCCTCTCCTCCCATTTAAAGGAAAGGCCCGAGGCGGAACGCTGCCTTCCTCCGCACCACGTGGCGGCAACCGCTGCTTCGCCTTTCCGCAAAGGATCCCATCAAGCAGCAACTGTCGCAGAAGATCCCGCGCGGCGAAGCGTGGAGGCAGTTCCGCGCCCTCGGGCAGAGAACTGCCCAGTCGGATGGGACGTGGGAACGTGGCTTACGTCAGCCACAACCGCTTCTACCAGCCGGCCAGGCGGAGCCTACGAGTCCTTCAGTTCCCAGCTACGCGCAACCGGACAAGCCGTCTACAAAAAAGCAAAAGCTTCCGGTTGTCCGTAGCCGGACCCTTCATCCCCAACCATCGACAACAAAAAGAGGGGAGCTCGTGAAGCCTTCCGTGCAAGCAGCCAAGCCTCCCCACGCTTGGGGGCTAGTGTTGGGGGATGGCCCCCAAGTACCCTCAAGACACCGAGAATCAAGGCCATGCCCAATAAGCAAAGCCCAAGAATCGTCAAGACCCAGGCCGGCTGCATAGAAGTAGCCGCTTGCTGAAGACAAAGACCTAGCCCTAGCCGGTTGCGCTAAGGCACCCGGACAAGGCCGGCTGCGAGACAGCCAGATCCGGCCGCATCTACCAACCGACAAGGCCGTACAGGTGGGCCAGGCTCCAGGCGGCTGGCGTGAGTGAACAGTGCTCACGGTCGGTCGCTACACCTGCACGTCATGATGACCCAGCTGGAGCCGGCCCACGTCACCCGATGCGTCACGGTTGACGTCATAGGCTAAGCTTGTAATCTCCTTGTAAAACCCTAGCCCTAGCTCGCTGCCTTTATAAGGCGAGCTAGAGCCTCCTGCGAGAGGCATACTCTAACGATCTAGCATCTGATAGGCAAGTCTCCACCCTTCTTCCCCCTCCAGCCGACTGACCAGAACAGCCGGCCCCTTCACCCACACAGCTCAAGGAGCATCTCCTGTATTTCTGTATAAACTACTGTATTTCTAAGCAGGCTGCAGAACTACAAGATGGGTGCTGCAGCTCCTGGCATACTACATGCTGACATGCATATTATAGAAAAACCATGGTTGATAAAGCAAAAGCACATGTTCAACTCGAAACCAAGAGGGACCTACTTCAGTGTGACGCCAAATAAAGTGGTCACTTGTTCTTTCCTAAGTTATCATTAGCACAACAAAAACCAGATGAAAATGATGTAATCTCAACTCCATGTGATAAGGTAGAACGGAATTCAGTCCATACAACTAGGGTTTAAATGAGCATACAGACATGTGCTGAAACAAAATGATTACGATGCTAGAATCACAATGTATACTAAAAGAGCGCCACATTACCAGAACACCACTTGAGAGTTAATATAATGAAGCTTCTCTATTCTCACAGCAATACAGTTGTCAAGAGATACACATACTAATCTTGTGGGTCAACAGAAATTAAACAATTCTGAGCAGTAGTTAATTTGCTAGATAATATTGTGAATTCCAGACATGCACAGAAACAGATTTTTCATTCCAGTTAGATGAACTCAACACCATAATCAAGTCATGAGGCTAGTTACACCATGACAAGCTCAGTCGAAACCAAACTTGGGTTCTCCTGTTGCAGAGCATACATCTTGTCGGTCATTCCTTCCTTCCGATAAGCTTCCACCAAGATGGAGTATGTGGTGGCATCTGGAGCACAGTTCATATGCTTCATGTGCCTGAAGACCCTCTCCATTTCGATCAGATCCTCAGCCTTCGCGCATGCCGCAAGAATAGCGTTGTGAAAAGATGTGTTTGCTGGTACATCAAGCCTCTCAGCAAGCTTGACCATGCCTACTACCTTATGGAAAAGGCCTGCATTGCTAAACCCGTTTATGAGACAACAGAAGGTCTTTGTATCCGGCTTCATCCCCTCTGAGCGCATCTGGTTAAATGTGTCCTCCATGTTTTTCGCATCACCTGCCTCGGCAAATGCCTCAATCACATTGTTGTACGTGGCGGTCGTCCATGTAAACGCTAACCTGCGCATGTACTCCATCACCGCAGACATCTTGTCATACATCCGCTTCTTCCCGTAAGCGCCAATGAGAATGTTGAGCGTCCGAGTCTCTGGATCGATCCCATAGCCTCGGAATTTCTCGTACCATTTCTCCATCAGAACAACCTGGCCACTGTTCCCAAACAGGCTTAGTATAATGTTCATGGTCCAGACATCCGGTTTACAAGTTGCGCTATCGAGCATCGTGGAGAGTAGCTTCTCCATGTCGTCCAACCTTCCAGCCCTACAGTAGCCACTGAGAACAGTGTTCTGCGTGACCGTGTTGGGTACCACGGAGCGCTCAGCCATTTCTTTGTACATAGCATCAACGAGGTCGAACCTTGAGGCATCAGCAAAGGCCTTGATGAGGATACTATAGGTGTAGACATCAGGCTGGCAGAGCGGGGCCGCTTTCATGTCATTGAGAAGCTGGACTGCCTCGTCCAGGAGGCCGCTCCGGCAGTAGGCCCCGACCAAGGCAGTGTAGAGCTCCACAGTTGGCTGGCATCCTTGCTGCTGCATCTCAGTGAAAAGTTGCCGCGCTAGAGAAGGCTGGCCTGATCTCCCCAGCAACAGGAGGAGCTTCATGTAGGTGCCCTCTTTGGGATAGTAGAAAGGTTGCTCCTTGAGCATCTCGAAGATCTACACATATATTCATGTTTTGATCAAATTAACTAATTTCATCAGAAATTATGCAATGCAAAGTAAAGGGAATCTGCAAACTGAAGCAAAATAGGATTAGCAGCTGATTGATGATTATATTACCTGAAGCGCCTCTTGCCAGTTCTTGGAGTCGATGCGGTCGGAGAGGGCCTCGGTGACGGTGCAGGCCCACGCCTTGGCGTCGGCGCGCGCGTCGACCCGCTTCTTGATGTTCTTGATGGGGGTGCGAGCGCGACCCCTCCTCCCGGACTGGGATTGGGACTCGGCCGCCGCCGGGAACTCCCCCACCTTCCAGTGCCTCTGGCGACCTCTCCCCTCTGGGTCTTCTTTCCCTTTGGACGGTGGAGTTGGGGGCGGGCCCTCCGTGGTCCGGGGTCTCCGGCGCTGCGTGCCGGAGGAAGGGGAGGTGGTGGAGAAGGGGAACTCGCCGGCCTTCCAGTGGCGACGACGAGTATGAGTGTCGGAGGTGTCGGCGGCGGCGGCGGTGATGAGGCGAGGGCGGAAAGTCCCGTTGGCGGCGCCGGCGAGCGCCATGGAAGTGTGACTGGGATAGTTGGCAGGCAATGCGAAGGCGAGTGCGAGAAGAGAAGAAGGTAAGATAGGGAGCTAGTGAAGATAATTCCAAAAAAGACTAGTGGCAAGAAAAGGTATTCTCTCTCCTCTTTTTTATTTTTATGAGTTTCCAAAATTAGTGAAATAATTCATGGATTTAAGGAACGCTATATCATGTGC
This sequence comes from Puccinellia tenuiflora, assembly GCA_012064385.1. Classification (NCBI taxonomy): domain Eukaryota; kingdom Viridiplantae; phylum Streptophyta; class Magnoliopsida; order Poales; family Poaceae; genus Puccinellia; species Puccinellia tenuiflora. The sequence continues at coordinate 329,576 of QRDG01000212.1, read as the reverse complement.
ACTTGCAAAATTCCATCCAAAATTATGACCTTTATGAACTACACACAAAAAAGTCAACATATGAATACAATGCTCGAGGTATATAAGTTTGTCTTTTTTATACTTCGTCAAAGATTATAATGTTGATTTTTATTTGGGTTCGTCTCTTTTATCTCATTTTCTTCTGCTTGGGTTTAGGCGATGTGGTGGATAAATTTCTTGTGATTGTGAGGAAATAGAATTGCTTGACTTGTTCAATTAACTTGAACTTCAAACTTACATTGTTTTTTTTTTAATGAACTCTTCCATTGAGGGTGATATTTTATTTGTAGGCTAGTCGGGTAGTTTTGATTAAGGCTTTGTTAGTTTAGTACTCAAAACTAAATCGAGGATTTTCAGGGTGGAAGTGGAACAATAATATTCTTGAAAGAAAGGATGGTTGGAATGTTAAAGTGTGGTAAAAAGAACTAGTTATAGCTTTTTCTACGACACTTTAGAGTATTTCTATTATATTATCAGAGTGAACCAAAACTAAAGAAAAAGATTATACACGTCTCAAGAAATCATGTTTTTAATGAGTTTTGCATATGCACCTCATATAGCAAGATTTATTACATCTGATTATTACTTCATATTTTTCGAAGCGAAGTGACCGAAAAAATCCTTAACATGAATCGAAACAAATTTTCTTCCTCAAAGCTATTACAGAATCATTTTAGTTCTAGGAGGGCAGGCATTCCTCATTGTTCAGAAACAATGATCAGGTCAATGCCACTCTCCAGGCCTCCAGCCTGAACAATTAAATCCCTACATAACAACACAATACTGCCAAGTGAACAACCAAACACAAGACAAATTTTCCTTCTTTGCTTTATACTCTTGGTGTGTACAACAAATATAGTAGTCTGTAGCTCACAGCCTCATACCAGCAACCACACCAGCTGAGAGCTTTTCAGACGTTTTTACAAACTAGTACTGTACATTGTTCAGCCGTCATACACACCACTGTACATTCCATGTATCAATAAATGCAAAAATCCCTGCTCCGAGGGATGAAAATAATCGACCAATCAGTTATCGTATTCAGAAGAATTCTCCTTTGTTTTTTTTCTTTTTCTTGCACAGGTATCTCTCTATATTTTATCTCCAGATGTTTAGGCTTTACTTCTCTTCTTTACCTCACTTGATTGAAAATGTACGACTCTTTGACCGGGCGGGCCTCTCCTCAGGCTCAGGGTCGTCACTCTTGTCAATGCTGTTCTTGCCCCTCAATGGTGCCGTCTCGGCATTTTCAGATATTCTGTTCTGCCGCTGCCTTCGTTCCTGCAAATAAGTCACTTCTGTGTTCAGCTTTTGTGATAGTGCACATGTAGGCAATAAAAATCAGTCAAGCTACACATTGCTATCTAAGTTCAGCAGAGTCAATATAACAAGTACATAGGATAGCCAAATAAGATTGCATTAATTGCAGCATGGTCAATCAGTGCAAGTATATATTTTACTGGGTCATAACCATTTGATTAATATAATGAGTAGAAGATGGCAAGAAAATGCATGATTTCCAGGTATACAAACAATCATATATGGATGGTATTTTTGTGAGCAAACCTCTTGGGGAATGGCTTCGCTAGAATCCAACATTCGGACGACCTGATCCATCCGCGGTCTCTTCTCAGCATTCAGATCAATACACCGCAGAGCTGTCAAAAGGGCACGTTTGAGCTCCTTTGTCGACGGTCTTCTCTCAAGGTGTGGATCAACCACTTCGTCAGACCGTCTGTTGGCAACCATCACTTTAAGCCAATCGACTAGGTTTACCTACAGGTGAACAGCAGTGGTAGAAATGAAGGGCACTGACTTGTTTGGTAAGAAATGAGATCAAAAAATGAGTAAACAAAGAGATATTCGGATCTTAAAAATTACAGAAAAATAGTTAACAAGTATTACCTCACTTGGGGGGCGATCATAGTCAATTGGATCTCTACCTGTAATAACTTCCAATAAAAGAACCCCAAAGCTGTAGACGTCACTCTTTTCATTCAAAAGCCCACTGTTAGCATACTCGGGTGCCACATAGCTGTACAAGAACATAACAGTTGTTGAGTAAAACTATATGCTAGCATCCACAATTTTCCTCCCAAAGATAATGGGCAAAATTTGGAGAATATGCAAAGAGAGAGTGTCTCATATATACCGTGGCATGAGAACTTACCCAAAGGTACCCATTACTCGCGTAGCAATATGACTTTTACCAGCACCAAGCATCTTGGCCAAACCAAAGTCAGATATTTTGGCATTGAACTCATCATCGATCAAGATATTACTGGCCTTGATGTCACGATGCACAACCTTTGGTTCAAGTGCCTCATGTAAGTACGCAAGGCTGCAAGGCAAATGTGAAGTCTATCAAATGGATGTTCCCGGCAGCAGAGATACGATAGGTGAAAATAAGAACTATCTAAAACCAAACAAAGAACGATGTTATTACAAAAGAGCATTAGTTTACTTGCGGAAAAAAAAGTAGTCAAAGCCATTGTGATAAGGTAACAACAAGGACTGGCTAAAATTAGTGTGGTCTCTACATTCCCGTGATCAGATTTCAGGGTTTATCCAAATCTAAACTTGCTTCTGTTCATAACAGTATACGAAACAATTGTTGGTGGCTAGCAACTTAGTAAAACCCATATGCTGTCACGATTGAAACATGTGCAGATGTGCATCAATCACAATGATTATTGCTAGCTCTTGCACACTATCACCCCATCAATAAAATCCTGGGAATAGACAATGATGTACAGAGGACATTACTATCATTAGGAAAGCAACGACTCCAGTGAAAGAGTTACTCACGCCTTTGCAGTCCCCAAAAGAACTTTCATGCGAGCTAGCCAGGTGAGAGAGCTGTACTGGGACAATTCTCCGTGGAGCCAACTTTCAAGATTCCCGTTGTTAACAAACTCATACACAAGCATCCTGGTTATGCAAATACATCAAACAATCCATGTTATGACTTTCTTGTTTGTTTGATGCTAAAATGATCGGAACATAACAGGCCATGTTGTAGAGAAAATGGAAGAAGAAACAATGAGCACATATTCTGACCTCTGGATACCCTCAACACAATACCCCAAAAGCCGGACCAAATTCTTGTGGCGTACATTACCGATTGCCTCGACTTCCACTCTGAATTCCCTCTCAGCCTGCCCTCTGCACAAAGTCAGGAAATTGTAAAAGTGGAAAGGAGGTAACACAATAAACTTTCCGGTAAAAAAGTCAACACAATAAACACATTGACGTCCATTTCTTCATCCAAATTTTGTTAAAGGAAGACTCACAAATTATTAAGGATTTTCTTGACAGCAACTGGGGTGCCATTTGATAATCTGCCACGGTACACAACACCATATCCACCCTCACCAATTATATTATCCTTGGAAAAATGGTCCGTTGCAACATCTAGATCTCTGAGAGTGAACCAATGGCCCCAACCAAGGTAAGAAAACTCAGGTAAGCCTGCCAATGGCGCAGAATCGGCGGTAGCATGTACTGAAGACTGTTCACAGACAGGAACAGGTTGAATTCCGTCACAACTATCAGCATGACAAAGAGAACCTGAAAGTTTGTTCTCTTCCCTATGTGTCGAATTATCCTCCTGAGCCAACTGAACTGCATCTTTATCCGTTGATTCAACAGGCCCATTCTCAATGGCGAGTAGAAGCCCATCATGTACAACAAAATCATTGGGTGAAAAATGGTCAGGCACCCTTACTTCCGTGATATCTTTAAACGCAGAAGGTATCTGGGTCATTGGAAGCTCCTTGAATGCCCTACGTGACCGCCTGATCCAGCTTTGGATGGTAAGGCATATCACAAGGATGAGAAGAACACCCAGGAGGGAAGCGCCGACAGCTATCCCAATGACAACCCAAAGTTTCAGTCCAAAGACGATTGTTTTCTCATGAAGCGATTCTGTTAGCGTGGAGTTTGATGACATCTTGTGATCATCAAGTACCTATACTGAAAGGATAAGAACATCTTAGTCACAAAGGAAAAGAAGCACTTCCCCGGACCATAAGAATACAAGATTGTATTTTGCATCATGGATGTGCTGCAATAATAAGTCGATTGAATTTTCCGTCGAATAACTAGCAACCTAGTGAACAGCATATGGCAAAATATATGTATAATTATGGTTTGGATAGAGTAAGATAGACAGTTAGAGGAGATAAGTCGTAAAGGGAAGGGTTTGTATTGATGCTTGGTCTGTGGACATTTAATGTTATCTGTTTCAAGCTGATCCTAGTGCTCTAACAAAGATAAACCTAACATAAGAGAAATACTGGAACTGTTTGTTGATTTGGAAATTAATGAGAAAGCTCCACTGCAACTACCAAGGTGGAGACCAAGCAGGAAGTCCCCATCTTCGCGAGTTCGGTGTGCATTTAGAGGGGAGGCAAACGCGAATTAGGTTCTTGCAACAATGTAGCTTATTGAGTAGTATCATTTAAGCAGAAGTGAGCAGAACAACACAATGACATCTGGCCAAGATCAACTGAAGCAGCCTGACCTGCTAACTACCATCCCCATACCTAGAGCTTACTTGCTGTTCAGAATCAAGTATGTCCAATCGAAGAGCTGAAGGTTTAAATAGCTAAAGTGTGAAAACCTGAAGACAGACTGATGTGATTCGCAAAAGAGTAAACAAATTGGTCTGGTCGTAACAAACACTATGCCTACGCGTCCTCGATAATGAACGCCACAGATGTAATATCCACACCACAGAGACATAAATTTTGGGTTTGCAACAACTTGAACCTAGCGGCGAATTTGCCCACGGTTGAGGGAACGGCCGACGCAGCTAGGTGCACGCAAGCTGGAACAGAAGCGGGGGGCGCGGCAAAAGTTACCACCTCAAGCTAAGCTAGCATCGAAGACCCTAAATGCCACCTCAATCTTCTTTACGGGCTGAAATCCGGATGCCGAAATCGAATCAGCGCAAGCATTGGGGATAATAGCAGGGGGGTGAGGGGGGAGTAGGAAAAAGTGGAGCTTGAGGATGAGTGAGATCCATTCCAAGTACGCACACTTAGCATTCCAAGAACGAAAGGTGAAGGGGATTCGGACGGATAGGGTACCTGGGATCCAGCGCAGCAGGGGCAGCGGCGGCAGAGGAAGACGACGAGGAAGAGGAATTGCAATGGGGGAATGTATGGGGAAGGAAGGGGATTTGGAGATGGAATTGGAAGGTGGTGGCGGCAGGAGAAGGGGAGTTGTCAGCGTGGTTGGTAGTGTGGCGAGAATGGAGTAGCGAGTCGGTCGGTCAGGCGAGGGAGTGACGCAGAAGAAAGCAGCCGGCCAAAGCGAAGTGAGTGGTAAACGCAAAGTAAAGCACACGCTCCCACCTCAAAACGCCGGTAGATCCTACTGCTGCTGCTGCAACTAACATTCGAAATGAAAATTTAAAAGCTTCGAAATGGTGAAGTATTGACTTTTATGAAGCCCATTAAAGTGAATGCAATATAGAGTTTTTTTTACTAGCACATACTCCCTCCATTCCATATTATTTGACTTCCAAATAGATATATCTAGACACGAAATAAATCTAGGGACATCCATTTAGAAGTCAAGTAATATGGAACGGATGGAGTATCAGTTAACGGCCCCGTGCCCTGGGGTGGAAACTGGCAGTGGCTAATCTGAAATATCCGACAACATATTCGGTAAATTGAAAATAGATAATGGTACCAAGTGAAAATGTACTTGGTTGTGATATTATCTAGATGTATTTTATAAATACAAAATTAAATGCGGTATTAAATTTTGAAACAAATATGGATATGCAAATGGATATATATGTATTCAAATAAAATTATGTTATCCAATTTTAGTAAGTCTAGGCTGATATGCTAATTACCCAACCTAAAAAAAGCTTACAATTTGGCTAAATGTATTTTCTATGATTGAACTTGAAGTTATTGTATATTGGATCACTATATTTTCCTCTTTATCGTTCTATAGTTGATTCGGTATAAGACACATGTCTATTATTTGGTTATATTAGTTTTTTTAATAGAGACAACATCTGATCCACATCAAGTATTCAAATAACATCGCGTATTCGACAACATCCATATTTATATTCGTATTCTTTAAAATTAAAAAAACGGATGTGGGAAGAGCATTATCTGATTTGTTTCCACACCGACTCGTGTTGTTCGGACGGGGCCACCGCCTCTCTCCTCCATTTACGAGACAACCCCCTTCACCGTCATCTTTATTCCACAACCACGCGGTAGGAAGCCGATGACGGAGGATATCTTGTTGGTGTGGCCATGGAGGAGGGGTAAGTGATATGGCCGACTCAATCCTTTAGAGCCCTCCCTCCTCACCCCCTAACGACGTCAATGCCCCGGTTCAGACATTGAGCTTGGACACCATAACGCTCAGGATCGGGAAGTAATGCATGTGCATGTCGGATTTGAGTGTCGTGTTGTCTCAGAACCTCACTTTTTTTCTTTTCTTTTTTTGGACAGGATCTCGGACCTCAACGCCTTGACTCGGAATGTTGAGAAATGCAATCTTAATGCGGAGCAAAAAGGAAAACTACCCTCTTTTTGTGTTACTTCCGTAGCAATTTCTGTATCAGATTAGAAAACATGTTCAACATGTCACATTTCAGCAAAAATGGCTATGCACATGAAAAGGGTAAACCTTATTTCAACGAAAATGGACCGAAAATATAATAGTGTGGCGAGGGTAATAAAGAAGTTACTTGTGCATATAATGGGAAGTTCAGCAAAATAAAATGTGTCTCGTGGGGGATTTTTTTTTTTTTGAGGGTAAGGCAGTCGATTTGCCGCTCGATTAGATTAGAGAAGATTGTTTAATTACAGAATAACTCTCCATGAGAAGACATGGAAGAACCCAACAGGACCACAACAAAAAGAAAAGGGGAAGGCAAACTAAGGGGCCTGGTCTCGGGTCCTGGGTATGAGCATACGCTCGCTGCGAGATCTCCTCCTGTACCAAGGCCACGACGGCGTCTCGTGGGGGATTTTCACTTTGTAGCTAAATGGTGATGTGCCCTGTATCAACTTTTGCTTCTTAAGTACAGTAGTTAGCGTTTATTTGAACTTAATTATATACCAGTAGTTGGACACGTATATGTAACGCCTGCTTATATGTGTTGGACAAATACATAAACATAAAATGTTTTAAACCACGTGACGCGTGAAAAACACTCTCTGTCGGTAGTCCGGCTATGGAGCCGATCGATCGAGCTGACGGCAAAGTGCCAACTAATTAAGGAGAGCTGGTTAAGCTTAGGGACCATATAATTACACGTTACACGTAATTATCTTCATTCATTTTAGATGTCGTCAGTGTCTGGATGTCATTATATTGTATCTCTCGCGACAGCAACATGTTTGAATTGCATGACGACGACAATGCGATGGTTCTCATGTTTGTTGAACTTGATGTGTTTTTTTTTTTTGAACAAGACTTGATGTGTTGTTTAATTAATGCAATCCCAACGTGTGCATATATTAATGAAATACCAGTCTAGAAGAGCAAAGAGAAGCATCTTTGCTTTTTCTCATGGTTCAATTATTCGATTAGCGCAGACCAAAGTTCTGAGCCGAGGAACAATGAAGAGCTTTGTGAGAAAAGTTGTGCGTACATCTCCCCTTTATCCCCTCTCTTCTAAATGAATCCTACTTGTTTCAACACAAAATACGAGGAACTTTCAACTTCAATTATAATTGAGGAAACTTCCAACTCCCCACAATAAGCGAAGTTTCATTTCGAACCCAACAACTTAGACCAAAGTTCCACCAGTTCACATAGGCTCAAACCAATTGTGGTCCGAATTTCATCACATTTTTCAGTCAGACCCAATATTTAACTCCAAACGTCAACTTCCAAGCTAGGTATTAACTCTCAGTTTCTATTTTTTGATACGAAGAATTGCAAACAAAATGATGGATGTGTGCAACATACAACGTCTTCTTTGGAGCCGATCACGACGCAAGTGGAGGCGGTCTGAAAGATCGTGATACGACGACTTGGGTGGGAGTGGGGGGCGGGGGGATAGGAGTTTGTAAAAAATTGCACCGTAACTTACACAATTAAAAAGTACTCTTCAAGCGACTAGAGTATATGTAACGGAAGCATGCCACTTCAACAAATATTTAGAGTTATGCGTACAGATTGATGACTTGTACATTGAACATGTTTCAAACTTTCAATGCAAATGAAAAGTATCTAAGGTGAAGAGTCCACTATTCAAGAAACTGATAGATATGGAGGAACATGTGAAAGTGCATGGTTGTCCCTATGCATGGTTTTGGTAATTAATGATAATCTCTATGGACTAATATTTGCATTGAGCTATATTTGTAGGTGTCTATTAGCTTGCTTGTCTCCATGTGTTGGAGTCAAGGTCTTGCTTGTTCTCCATGTGTTGGAGTCAAGGTTAAGGGAAGAAGATCTTTTGTTGATCAAGGCCAAGGTGTTCGTCATCAAGATAAAAGGCCAAGTGAAGATATGCCGAAGTGGTGCTTCCCCCATCTTGGTGTATGGGGGAGCCACATGTGAATCTTCACCAAGCGAAGCGCAATCAAGGAGATGGTTCGCCTTGAGGAGATGAAGATCGTCTCCATCGACCTCAAGTGGATTAATGCGCAAGATAAAGGTATGATCTTGGTAGGGCTTTTATTTTACCGGTCTCATGATGTTAGTTGAGAGACCGGGTTATATGATAGATAGTCGTACTATCAAGAGGGGCTCTCGACCGAGTATCGTGATCGTATCATTCGTGGAGAGCTCAAACCTTTGCATCCTTACAATCACCTTTATTGGTTCTTATTTGGCTCTTATCGTAGTGTGGTCTTGGTGCTTGTCGTGCTTGTCATGACAAGGCTAAGTTCACCGAAAACCGTTTTCATATGCGTCTTATTTTGCATTTTCGGTTTTGGAGATTTTGCCGGTTCTTCCGTGTGAAAGGTTTCACCCTTCCAACCCTCCGCACAATCTCCTTTGCTTGTTTTCATATTTTCAGTTTTTGTAGGGTAAGCTCTTGTCGTCCTCTTTCCAACAAAATTGGATTCACTCGATTCGGACTTCATTTGCAAAAGTTATGGCAGTTCTGGTTTTCTCTGTTTGGATCTACCCCGGAGAGGGTCCGGAGTCTCCGGTCACACCGGAGTCTCCGCCCCCAAGGACCCGGAGTCTCCGGTCTCTGTTTTTCGCTGCCGATCGACTTTGTGTGGTGCGTCTCTGGACTGGGTCCGGAGGTACCCCGGAGATGGGGCGGAGTCTCTGGCCCACCGGAGTCTCCGGCCCATGGGACCCGGAATCTCCGGCCCCCAGATTTTCTCGGTTGTCTTGCCCCAGTGTGGTGCGTCTCTGTTGGGAGTCCGGAGCATCCCCGGAGGGTGCCCGGAGTCTCCGGCCTGGCCGGAGTCTCCGGCCCCGATGACCGGAATCTCCGGCCCTTCACGAGTCTGGCCAGACCGGAGTCTCCGGTCACTTGGTCCGGAGTCTCCGGCCTGGACAGGCTCCAACGGCTAGTTTTTGGGGGAGGCTATAAAAAGCCTCCTTCCCCCAAAACCTGGTTACACACCTTGCTCACTTGTTCTTACTCTTCCCCTTTGTTCTAATCTTTGTGAGCTTGATTCCTCTCTTCCCCTCCAATGATTCTTGCCCAAATTTAGGGTTTCAAGAGAGGAGATCTAGATCTACCATTTCACCAATCAAAATCTCTTCTAAGTGAGGAGAACCTTGTGGATCTAGATTTGGGGTTGCTTTGTGTTCATCCCCCTTTATTCTTCCTCTCCTATTCCCCCCAAAGCATTTGTTGCTTGGTTGGAATTTGGGAGTGAAGGACTTGACCACTTTGTGTGTTTTTGCCTCTTGCATTAGTTGCACCGGGTTGCTCTCTCCGCGGTGATACGTGAAGTTGAAGGTTGAGAAGCTTGTTACTCTTGGGTGCATTGTGTTCCCAAGAGCTTGTTGCCTCTTGGGTGCATTGTGTACCCTAGATGGTTGGAGGTGCCGCGAAGCCTTCGAGTTGTGAAGCTTCGGCACGAGTTTGGGAGCCCCCAATTGAGTTGTGGGTGTGTGCCCCAAGAAGAGTTGTAAAGGGCTCCGGAATCCGCCCCGAAGGATTCCGATAGTGAAAGGTGAACCAAACCTTTGGGTGCGGTTCATCGGAGAATAGGGTGAGGCCTTTGTGGCATCTTGAGTAGGCCTTTTGTGGCGAGCTCACACCCCTCCAACGAGACGTACTCCCTTAACAAGGAGGAACTCGGGAATAAATCTTCATCTCCGCGTGCCTCGGTTATTTCTATACCCGAGCTTTTATTTATGCAATTTACATTGTGATAGCCTTCGTGCTTGAAGTTCATATCTTGCTATCACCTTGTTGCTTGAATTGCTTAGCATAAGTTGTTGGTGCACATAGGTGAACCTAGAATATTAGGTTGTTGGCTTGTTAATTTAAACACATAGTTTTATTCCGCAATTATCAAGCCCCTAATTAGAAAAAAAAATTAACCGCCTATTCACCCCCCCCCCTCTAGGCGACATCCGGGCATTGTTTGTTCTTTCAACATGTATGCTTGAAAAAGGACACTAACAATTCAGAACATGTACTCAAGATAAGTTGGTTGAAGCGCAGAGAGGATGATCTCGAGATCATAAGATGCGCATACTTCAACCAACAGCAGAACACACTAAGGGCATGCATAAACATATTCAACATATGTGAAATAAGCATTCAGGACTGAAATAACATATACAAAATTAGTGTCACGAAGAAGTTAGAAACAAAGTGTAGATCAACTGAGCAAACGAAGGTTCAGCTAACAGATGAGATCAATGGTGACACAATAACGTAAATTCAACCATGATAAAGAAATTAGTTGTGACTCAAATTGATCGTGAAAACAGGTGTACTAGAGAGTAAGTGTTAGAACAAAGACATATGATATGTTTATCGGAGTTCGAGCTCCGTTAGGAGAGGCTATGCACGCATACACCTAAATTCGTCAACGTCACCCGCTAACACGTAAGCATCACCTACTTGCGTACGAGCATCATTTGCTCACGAACTAAATCTTATTCTCCGTTGACCAAACTTCACCCGCTTGGCCTGATCACTAGTGGTAGATCTTGGATAGGCGATCTTCAAACCTTGGCCAATCCAAACCCTGGATGCTCGAAGGCTTCACCATAGCAGTCCACGCCTTGGGCGCTCGACGGTCGACACCTAACCGTCTATGAGATGCCAAATCTCCAAGAATAACAAGGATGATCTTCTTGGATAAATGTGTGCTCGTATGTGCTCGATCATTCTCACTACTTACTCACTCTGTTCATGGGTAAGCATGGATACAGAGAGAGAGAGAGAGAGAGAGAGAGAGAGAGAGGAAATTTGGAGAAACTAGATATGCAATCCGGTATGTGTCCTCCAATTCGCCAATCTTGCTCGTTGGAGTCTAGGTGCTATTTATAGGTGCTGGGAAGATCTAGTCGTTAAAAGGTGGTTGTGTGTGGAGGAGTACAGCGGCTAGTATTTGGATGTGGTTGACCTCGGGTAAGGATGTTCTCAGTTGAGCTCAACTGTACGAGACGAGATCAACCACATAGAGTCTTCATGTGATGTCCATGAAGCTCAGACTCGACCAGAATCAACTTTTCGTTACATAAGATGTTGAAGTCAACACTTGTCTACCAGGCCGCGACATCTACTTCAACCTCGTTCTGAGTACAGTCTAAAGCTATCCAAGTGGATTGATTCTGGTTTCTAGCATAACCGCCTTTTCATAATTGAGGTGCTGAACTCAACACAGGTCTACTATGTCGTAGCCTCTTGCTTTAACATCTTTTTCAATTCAGAGACTCAAGCAATCAGAGTGGGCTAATACTTGATTGCTTGAGTCACAACTAAACTCAACACATGTATACTAGGCCGCAACCTCTCACTTCACCCTCGTGTTCAATCTAGTGTCTCAAACAAGTAAAGTGAGTGATTCCGGAGTCTCACGAAAGTTGATGTTGTGCAGAAATGCAACAGTTATCTAGAGCTTCAATCATAGCCATGAAGTTCTAACTCCTAGGTATCAATGTATCATCACATGAGGCACTGGTCTCAACACCGGTTTACTAGGCCACAACATCTTCTTTAGCAATGCATATGCATTCAGCCTAGTGTCTCAAACTTTTAACGCGTGTTGATGGCTAGAGAGATTTCCAAAGGGAACTTGTAGAGATAATGGGAGTGTTTGAGCATATGGTAAGTTCCAGTTATATCTTTGAAGATTTATCCCTGTCTTGATAGTACGGTTTTTTCCTATAAGATTCAAAGCTATAAAAAGATAACTACACTCTTCAACCTTATTCACTTCAACTGTTCATGTGCGCCGCATGAGATCTAAGCTCGGAGAGATAAATGCATCTTGAGTTTATAATCATGCCGTATGTGAGCTTCTGTATTCATCCAAGCGTTTGCATCGCTTGGTCTTCATCACGTACTACCTTCAGCGTTGCTCTGGGACGAATCTTCATGTATACCATGATCACTTCTCGAGCCAGTCAGTGTCGGTATCTTGGTCTTCATGTACTGATGTCTTCAACATTGACCAAGAGAGGAGATGTGACATGGAGAAGAAGAAACGACTAATGCTATTCATCAAAGACAAAAGATGGCAGTCGTTTGGGAATTTTCAAAACTGGACATGGCTCGAGAGATGACTCATCACGTGCGTTACACATGCTGTCATTTGCCAGCATGGCATGCTCGAACCAGCATGAATTGGATCAAAATAATGGCGCGAGCAAAATGTATGGGTTGGTTTTATTTTGTGAGTTGACGTACCAAAATAGACCAATGTGACAAATTACATTGCAATATGAAAATAATACTACCTCGATCTCCTTTGGGCATCAGTTAGGATTAGGAATATATTCCAGGTCTTGTTTACCACAGAAACGGAATTACGAGTAAACAACATTCTTCCCGCTGCTTCGGATAGATACGAGTATTGTATTCCATTCCAGATGCATATGTCCCAGGGAGAGCGTGTGCTTTCCCTTTGCCGTTTTCGTCTTTTCCCCATCCCTCTCGCGTGCTTTCTGCTCCTCCTGCACTCCACCACCGCCACCACCTTTTCCCCCTTCCCACCCCTCAAAAACAACACACGCTGCGGCGGGGAGACCCATTTCCTCCTTGGTCGGCTGCGGAGCCGGCGGCGGCGATAATGGCGGCCCGCTTCCGCCTCCTCCTGCTCCTCCTCGCTTGCTCCCTCCTCTTCCTCGACCTCCCCTCAGCCTCAGGTACTTTCTCCAGTTACTACATACTGCTGTCTCGTCGTAAACTCACGCCATCGATTCCTGTTTAGATCCCCGTCCAGGCGGCTCATCAGTAATAGTAGTAGCACGCTGAGTTTTAGATTAGAAATGCGCACCGCGGCAGGTTAGTTTTCTGTATTTTTCTGCTCCTCTGCCTGCAGCCTCAGGACACAGGTCTTTTTCTTTTTCTTTCTTCATTCAGTAGATACGACGAGTAATCGGAAACTTAATTTCCCTTTATCTACGCAAATCTGACCCCATCTCTGAAGCTACAGTGCATTTTAGGCGATCTTTACATCTCGATCTGGGAGAGATTAATTTTGCTGGTTTGTGTGTGCTTCAAATTGGGGAACATCACAGGCATACACTCTGGGATGTGCGGACACATGCATCCGGTGTGTAAAACTCAGTCTGCTCATTTTTTCATGATGCTAACTGTCTGCACAAGATAAGAGACCATGCGTGGAAAGGACAATTTCATTTTAAGGTTTCATAGCACCTCTTGGACCATATGCACCTCTCATACTTGGTTTGCCTATTTAGTCGTATAGTTGTGCTCTATCAGGACATGTCAGTTAGCATTTACTTGCTAATCAATTGGTGCTACCGCAGGAAAACCAACTGTCCATGATGACTTGGATCCAGCTCAGGTGACCAACCCGACGATGCCGATCACAGTCCCGTCTACGAACCCAGCACCAACAATCATCACCGTGCCGTCCACAAACCCTACCGTCACAATCCCTTCCTTAAACCCTTTGCCCACACCTATCACAACCCCCTCAACCGACCCTACTACCACATTACCATTGCCAACCCCTTCCACCTCTGCGCCGACCGCCCCAGCAGTCACCAATCCTGTCACCACCCCGTCAACATTCCCTCCATCGACACCATCGGCAAACCCAGCTACAAACCCGATGGCGCCTACTATTGGCAGTACACCACCTCCTGTTCCGACCACCACTCCAGTCACAGCTCCGGTCGTGTCAGGGCAGCAATCCTGGTGTGTGGCCAAGGCCGGCTCAACCGAAACAGCGCTCCAGGATGCACTGGACTATGCGTGCGGCATCGGTGGAGCTGATTGCTCACCGATACAGCCATCGGGGAGCTGCTATTATCCAAATACTCTGGAAGCCCATGCATCATACGCCTTCAACAGCTACTACCAGAAAAATCCTGCACCCTCCAGCTGTGACTTTGGGGGTGCCGCAATGCTTGCCAATGCTAATCCAAGTATGAATGGCTCTCTTTTCTCCTTTCTAGATAAATTCAAGGATTTTCAGTGTGGTTCTCTGAAATGTTGCGCTCACATCTCCTGTTTGCAGGCTCAGGAACCTGTGTCCTGGCATCATCCATGTCTTCGCCAACGAGGTGAAGTTATTAATTTTGCATTCTAATAACATGAAACTATTGTTTTTATTGCAATGATGTGTATGGTGAACTATTTCATCTTTCAGTTCTACTGCTGGGTACAATCCCGGGTCCACTGTTCCTACTACATCATCCACTAACCCTGTTACTAGTGCATCTGGTTCTGATCCGGGATCATCAGTGCTGAACGCGAGTGGCTCAGGCATTTCTGGATCATCGGATTTTGGGTCAGGCTTCTCAGGAGAAGGCAATAATGGCAATAGTTGGCGCTCAATCTTGCCCTCTGGTTGGTCCTGGGCAGGTTTATTCTCCATGCTTGCGTTACCATACGTCGGATGGTTATTTTGAAGAAAGGAGCTGCTCCAGAATTTTGGAGACTGGGAGGATTGCAAGTGATGGCAAAGAACTAGAGATTTTCCTTTAGCTGTAGTTGATGTATGATTAGGCCAGACTTGTATGCTCGTAGGTTGTAGTGTTGCATGTATTCGCCAGTGAATGCAGTTTCTAGGTGTATCCAATCAGATGTTGATTATGTGCACTTCTGTTCTTGCAAGTTGTTATATTTAGTTCAATTTAGAAGAGTGATGCAGACTTGAAACTGTACATGCAAAATCTTGGAAGTCCAATTGGGGCCATTAAGTTTATTGCAGGCTACATGGAATTAATTCTATGAAGCGAGTTTAGGTGGTGAATCTACAACTCTAATGTCATAACTAAAAAAATCAAACGGAGGCGATCTGTACTAGCTCTTCAACATATTAAGGATCAACCATGCACTTTTAAGCTTTTGTATATTTTTTAATTCAGAAAAGTAGTGGCTTACTAGTGGAAGCATCTGTATACTGACACATAAGACTGAGATGCACTTTGGGAGTTTGGGTGGCTATGGTTGGGTCGGTTGTTCAGTGATGTGAAGGGGGAATGTTGAGACATTCCACCAACAGCTAGCTAGCTAGGCATATTTATTTTGTTTATAAATATATAAGATTGCGGCATTGAATCGTGGGTCCTCAGTTTGATCCAAATGTCACACCTAATTGCCCACTATACATCACCCTGTTCTTGGCATCTATAAGTGGCAGCACCTCCCCACTGTTGTGCTATCAGATTATTTCCTTTGGAGCCGCTTGTCTCTTGCAACCTGCAAAACAAGGTCTGTCCTTTTGTCCCTCCTATATTTTTGTATAGAATATTATGGATGAAAATTCATGGGATCAGTTTTATTCGGCGTTACTGATTTGAGATCTCTACTCGTTCTGATTTCTGCTTGGGGGATGAAGTACTCGTTTGTGATCCACTGAATCTGTTTGGATGCTTTCTTTCTTCTACCTTTTCCACTTCATGTTGATTTTGTTGTGTTCATGCTCTCTTCTGTTAGAACCTAGTTCAACCGTGGGAGTTGCCTCTTTGCACCGGATTTGGTTGGAGAATGTGTTTTTGTTTGTTTGTTTGTTTTGTTGTCACTTAGCTCAAGTAGATTAGATTTTGTTTAGTGCATGGGGTTGGTCTGTCATGCTTCAGGATTGGGCCATTGCTTAAAGTACAAAACTAGTAAGAGTGATTGGGTTGGCCAGTTGTTAATTATAAAGGAAGTGACGAAAGATAGCAAGCACAAACAGTCTTCAGTTACATGTGTTTTAGTAATCAACTCATCACTGCAGTTTACTTTAAAGTTATTCTCTGCAGCACAACAAAAATCTTACATTTCAGGAAATAGACAAGCAATTCATGTTGAATGCTCACTAAGCTTTTTGTCACTTTCGATAATTTTAAGCCAGACTTATCTTTTCATTTGTTTAATTTGTGTCTACAGCGTGCAACAATCTGACCTGCTCACCACTAGTTCAAGACATAATACATGTGTATACAACTATACATTTAGCTAGGTGGTTCTCACATGGCCTAGAATCATATATAGTCTTTCAGCTACAACTACTCCGACCTTTTGTCAACTGCCTACCCTCAATATTAAATGTCAGTGGCTTAATTATTTGGTTTGTGGCATCCAATGCTTTATATGTTGCCTCGTTTTTTCTACCTATTTTTCTGCAGTCCGCAATGCATAAGCCAGATGCAAGTTAATATGCAATGCTGCATGATTATATAACTACATGCACCAGAATGCATATTCCTTTGCTCAGTGTGATTTGTATGTACTGATGCAGTTCTGAGTTCTCCACCTGATGAAGTTACTTGATGGAAATTATGCTAAGATTGAGAGGGTAATTACTGTTTGACATGTAGAGTAGAGTAGATCTCGTATTGTGATGCATCAGTGTACTGTGTTTTGGGTTGGTTAATAGTAACATGTTGGTTTATTGCTCTGTCGTTGCCTGCTCTGCTTTTGTGGTCCTGTCTGTCCTCCCATGGTCATGGCCGATTGGCCATGCTCAACTGAACCAGCCTTACCCTACCCTACTTGCATTAATGTTTAATGACATCCATCAGGTTCAGGCAGGCTGTTGCCCTCTCATGGCCCTCTCTTCTTCTCACTTCAATTGACACTGATATAATTCTCTTGTTTGTATCTGATACTTGCAGTCAACAAAGAGCTGAGCTGTGCTGATTCCACAACCCACATGCTGCAGGCCAATATATATTGCCACTGCCAACCACCCAGTCAGAAAAGCACCTTCCTTTCTGACACTTAGTAGTATTCAGTTCAGGTTGCAAGACAACTAAGACTAGACCACTACTACCTAGGCTGCTCCTTGGATTCACACAGACAATGAAGCAGCCGGTGCTGAGCAATGGCCATGGCGGCAGGATCTCCTCGCCTTCGGTGGCCGCGCGAACCAGGGTTCCGAGATGTGCAGCAGCACCCATCAAGGAAGCGTCTTCGTCTCCCGCTGCAGCACCAGCCACTCCTCCTCGAGCGAGGAGGCTTGTGAGGGTGAGCAGCAAGGAGGAGAGGGTGGTGACTGGTGCAGCTGCAAAGCCAAAGAGGTACCACAAGGAGGATTCCGAGGAGGAGATGCGCCGGGTGCGAGGGGAGGTGGAGGCCCTTAGGAAGGAGGTGGAGAGGCTGCAGCTGCTCAACACCGAGCTGGAGTGCCACAACAGCGGCCTCACGCACCAGCTCACTCTTGCACACTGCACCATCACCCGACTTCAGGAGCAGCATGACATCCATGTAAGTTGGGCTCCATATCAGCGCGTACCTGTTTGATTACTGAGCAGCTGCTACATCCACCTTTTCCTGATTTCCTCCATCTCCTGGAAAAAAAACTGTATTTACCATGCTCAGTTTACGCACAATCTGCTTTGATCTACATGAGATGCCCCATGTTCGTTCACAACTGTACACATGCGTGGTGCAAATGGCTAACATATATCAAATGATTTGTGACTCTAAATTCAGCAGGCACAAACTGTTGCGGCGCAACGAAACAACCAAAAGGACAATGCAATGATCAAACCACAGCCTCCGAAGCCCCCCTCACCACCGCCTCCGCCACCACCTAGTAGTAAACTCCTGGGAAGAGCCCCAGCACCGCCGCCTCCGCCACCGCAACATGGCACGGCAAGCAGAGTGAACAAGGCAACCGCGTTGGTTGAGATGTACAACTCCCTGAACAAGCGTGACACCAAGAAAGCCGTGGCTGTCAGTGCTGCTCAACATAACAGCATCGTTGGCGAGCTACAGAACCGCTCCACACACTTATTGGCGGTCAGCATCATAACGACCCTGGAAATAAGATAAAATTACTATATATGATTTTTTTCCTAGATGTATATCCTTTTTTTTTTTTGGCTCAGATCAAATCGGATGTCGAAACAAAAGGAGAGTTCATCAATGGTCTCATCAACAAAGTTCACACTAATACTTACACCGACGTGGAGCAAGTGCTAACCTTTGTTGATTGGCTCGATCAACAACTTTCAACTCTGGTAATCACGCAAACACAATAATATTGGTACCATTTGCTGTTGCTTTTATCAGTAGTCAGGACGGCTACTGAGACGGTTGTTGAGACGGTACTGATTAGTTAAGCTGTTGTCAACTTCAGTCTGATGAGTCAGGCGTGCTGAAGCACTTCAGCTGGCCGGAGAAGAAAGCCGATGCACTGCGGGAAGCAGCATTTGAATACCGGGATCTCAAGTGCGTTGTAACAGAGATCTCTTCCTTGAATGTCGACGATGGCAGCCCTAGTTCCTGTGAGGCTATTCTGAGGAAGATATCAAGCTTGCTAGATAAGTAAGAAATCAAGAACTAATCGTCCTGACACATGATGTTGGTCCTTTAATTTCCCTGCCGAGACTTAATTAATTACTATAATTGAATTGTTTGCCAGGCTGGAGAAGAGCATGAAGAGATTGGTCAATCTTAGGAGCTCGGCGATGCCGTGCTATAAGCAGTTCGGAATTCCGACTGAATGGATGCTTGATTCAGGGATTGCTTCGAAGGTACTCAATTTAGTAGTATCTCCGTACTTAATATACTTGTATCAAATGATTAACTGGTTTGGAATTGTTCGTTTGTTCGAATTTGTAGATAAGGGTGGCATCAGTAACACTTGCAAAGGTGCACATGAAGAGAGTCCTCAAGGAAATAACGGCGGATACAGGATTAGGGAACAAGGCTGCTCTCGTTGCTCAGAGCGTGCGCTTCACATATAAAGTTCACCAGGTATGCATTAAGTATGCTCTACCTTCTTATATCACATATACGGAGTACAACTTTCTGTAACATATATACTTCTTTCGTTTGGATTTGTAGTTTGCGGGAGGACTTGACTCTGAAGCGATGCGCGCGTTCGAAGAGCTAACGCAGCGGTCTCGGTTGACTGCTGTTTAGCTAGATGAAATGATTGGCAATGAATGAGATGAAATGAGTCGATGATAGTTTCAGAGAGCACAAACCAATACCTTGAATTTTTGTATATAGTCTTAGTTTATTCGAGTTGATCAATAAATGTAATCTGTGTTACACTTACATGTGCCCTGCCAATCTTCCTGGGAACAAGTGATTTTTGTTGTTGTTTTTGAAACGAGTTCTTGGGAACAAGAGATGGAGAGACATAGACTGTTTCGGGTCTATTCAACACTCTGAAGTATACCTGCAGAAAATGAGTTAGCACGTTTTTTTTTTTTTGGAGCAGAAACTGTTTCAAGGCGGAGCCCAGTTCCCCGGCATTTATGTGTAGATGGGCCCGAGGCCCGGACGGCCCAACGCGGCCCCCGCCTTTGTTGGCGTTGAAAGTAAGCTACGCGGCGGGCGCGGTAGAGAATAGCGTCAGTTTGCCGTTGGCGTTGAAGGTAAGCTATCATCCTATCAGGACGCTATATAGAACCGCGACACGGTCGACGGACCCACCCTGCAGCCTCAGATCCACTTCAGATCCCCCTCCACCTTTCGATTATCCGACGAAACCACCACCACCACCACATCGATCGAGAGCGAGAACTCGATCACTCGAGGAGGAAGGAAGAAGCAGTCTCCTCCGCCGCCGCCGCCGGCCCGGTGAACCGCAGTCTCCTCCGCCGCCGCAGCAGCCATGTTCGGCTCTACCAATCGTAAGCACCGCCCTCCTCCTCCCCCCCTCCGCACGCCGTATTATGAAGGAAGGACCTAGCCTAGGGCTTCCTTTCCGCGCGCGCGCGCATTCCTCTCCCCGCCATTAGCCTCGACTGCCGCTGGGATCGCTAGTGCCTCGTCGTCTGCCGGTTGATCGGCGGCTAGGGTTTCCCAGTCGAGAACACCCATTCCGTTATTATATTATGTTATTACTAGTAATAATGCTTGCGCGCCGCGCTACAGTGTTGGTTGATGAACCGCCGCCAAGTTATTACTTCCCGTGCAATACGATTGTTCTAGTACTGTTTTGCCTGCAGATATCAGTTACCATCAATTGCTCATGTCCTTCCAGTTTTGCTTATATATAAGTCGTTATTATGACAATGGTTTCCTAACCTGTTTCCAATCATCCTGTTGCAGCATTCGGGCAGTCGTCCGCCAGCCCTTTTGGGCAGCAGACCTCAAGCAGCAACCCGTTCGGGGGCCAGCAGTCTGGCTTTGGCCAGACCAACGCCGCCGCCGCCAACAATCCCTTCGCACCTACACCGTTTGGCAGCCCGACCCCTGCGTTCGGAGCGCAGCAGCCTGGGACCAGCTCGCCGTTCGGTGGTACCTCCGCCTTTGGCCAGCCAGCCCCTCCGGCCTTTGGTGCTGCAGCCACAGGCGCCTTTGGCCAGCAATCTACCCCGGTGTTTGGCGGCGCTACGTCAACTGGCGCCTTTGGCCAGCAATCTACCCCGGCGTTTGGCGGCGCTACGTCAACTGGTGCCTTTGGTCAGCAATCTACACCGGCGTTTGGCGGCGCTACGTCAACTGGCGCCTTTGGTCAGCAGGCCACACCGGCGTTTGGCTCTACGTCGACTGGCGCCTTTGGTCAGCAGGCCACACCGGCGTTTGGCTCTACGTCAACTGGCGCCTTTGGCCAGCAGGCCACCCCTGCGTTTGGCTCTACGTCGACTGGCGCCTTTGGCCAGCAGGCCACCCCGGCGTTTGGCTCTACGTCAACTGGCGCCTTTGGCCAGCAGGCCACCCCTGCGTTTGGCTCTACGTCAACTGGCGCCTTTGGCCAGCAGGCCACCCCTGCGTTTGGCTCTACGTCGACTGGCGCCTTTGGCCAGCCATCCACGTCCACGTTCGGCACGCCGTCACCCTCTCCATTTGGGACAACCTCTAACTCTGGCACTGGTATGTACCCTTCTCACAATCTCAGCATTGATCTTCTATTCTGCAACTTGGGAACACATTTTGTAACGCAGCATTGACTGGATCTTACCTGTTATGCACCTGCTCTGTGTTTAGTTGTCAACCTTGATGAAAGCTATATCATATCAATGAAAAACTGACGATGAATCTTGCAACTCGCTTTTATAGACAGAACAAAGCCATGCTAAAGCAACCTGTTAGCTTGTGTTATCTACCACTACAGTTTGATCCTTACTTCGAAATATTTCTGTTGGCTATTAAAAGTGATAGCTGTTTCTGTTAGTTAACTTTGTGATTGACAAGACTATTTCCTTTATCAGTAGGAGTGTAGGACTAGGACTTGAAATACTGTCATTCTATACTCATCAGTCCATGATTTTCCTTTGCTCCTGCATAGAAATAAGTTTATTTGACAGTAACCTTTTGTTTTGGCAGCATTTTAAATCTTTTTATGTGATCTATAATGTCACATTTCACATTTTTTCCAACGTTGCTTCTTAAAAGATACTAATATATCTGTTTCTTTCTGAACCACTTTTGGACCTTCTATATTGTTGCTTGTAATGTAATGTTCTCTTCTCTCCAAATTTTCAGGATCTTTGTTTGGACAAAGGCCTACTTTTGGTGGTTTTGGTTCATCTCCTAACCAGTCTAGTCCATTTGGTAGCACAGTCCAGCAAACACAACAA
Organism: Puccinellia tenuiflora; assembly: GCA_012064385.1. Taxonomy (NCBI): domain Eukaryota; kingdom Viridiplantae; phylum Streptophyta; class Magnoliopsida; order Poales; family Poaceae; genus Puccinellia; species Puccinellia tenuiflora. The sequence continues at coordinate 307,460 of QRDG01000212.1, read as the reverse complement.
ACATTTGGCAACAGCAGTTTTGGCACCACAACTACATCAGCCTTCGGTGCCACCACCACCCCACCATTTGGCTCCACATCAACATCCTTATTTGGTGCTTCCAGCACCCCACCATTTGGTTCTACTCCGTTCGGTTCAACCACAACTCCTGGTTTCGGATCTTCAGGTACTGGAGCATTTGGTGTGAGTAGCGCTCCAGGTTTTGGAGCTTCAACCACACCTTCATTTGGCACACCAACAAGTGCTTTCGGTTTTGGTTCTTCCCCGTCTTTTGGACAATCAGCAGCTGCATTCGGAAATCAATCTGTAGGAACCAGAATACAGCCCTATGTGCAAACACCAGATGCGGACAATGCTACGAGTGGTTCTCAGCCTGCTGGAAAACTTGATTCCATATCAGCTATGCCTGCATACAAAGAGAAGAGTCATGAAGAATTGAGGTGGGAAGATTACCAGCGGGGGGACAAAGGTAATGGAATTGTTTGGAGCCGCGTAGTATGCTATCTTTTAAAACATTCTCACAGCTAATTGCACACATTATTTTTACCTTGCATATTTTCTGTAAACTGGCATGAATATTATGTTGTGGCTTAGGGTATAGCTTAGCTGTAGTGTTTTTTCCCCTTAATTGCAATTAGACAACTGTAGTGTTTTGAAATGCAATTAGAATGAACTCATAAAATTAGCTATTTCAACGTTTCGTGTTTTTGTTGCTTGTATCACTAGATCATTTAACTTGTGATAATTTAACGTTTGAACTTTGAACCCTCAGGTGGACCAAGCTCAACTCCTGTGGTAAACAACCTATCACTTCCACAGCCGAGTTTTCAGCAACCGGCACCAGTGAATCCATTTTCTAATTCCTCAAGTTCTACTGGTGCTTTTGGTACTACTTCGAGCCTGTTTTCGACGAACGCGTTTGGACAAACAACTGGTTCTACATTCCCAGCAAACACTGGTTCTACATTCCCAGCAAACACTGGTTCTACATTCCCAGCGAACACTTCACAATCTCCGTTTATTAATACCACTCCTTCAATATTCAACAACATGTCGCCCACCACAAATCCTTTCAATCCTGGCTCATCCATTAGCAATAACTCTCAATCAGCTGGGCTGATTCATTCTTCCCCTACAATTGGGCAGCAGCCATTTACCCACTCATTTAACCAGCCAGCAAGCACTCCAGCTTTCTCCACCAGTATCTTCAACATGCCTAAAATTGGGACGGGAGGACTGTCTAGCACCACAACTTCACCTTTTGGAACAGTAAGCATCCTATCCCCTTGCAGTTATCATATTTAGGCTCAATAAATGTTCTTCATAAATTGTTGCACTTCCATTATTATTCCTATCATCTAATCCTCACTATTTGTTTTTTATTTCTTCTGCTTTGAAAATAACGAGTTCATATTTACTCCTTGTTTAAGCCAACGTTTCAACAACCTGCCCCTGTTCAACCTACAAGCTCGTTCTCATTCCAACCTCACGCTCAACCAGGTTTGTATTTGTCTCATAATATTTAATGTTCAATGAACGAATGTCTGTTTAACTTTTGTGCGTATGCTACTGATGCTTTGGCAGGCGGAATCTCTGGCGTATCCAACCCGGTGAATATGGCCCCATTTGGACAGCAGTATGACTCTTCCATTTACTTGTCACATGTACATTTATTCTTTCCTTTTATTGATTTCTGTTTTGATGGGTGGAACTGAGAAGGCGAAGGTAAACAATAACGTGGTTGTGCAATAATGATATATAATGTGGAGATGGGTGGTGTAGACTGTAGAGAAAGAAGAAACTTAAATGGTTTTGTCGAGTAAATAGCTTTGTACCTGCTGAGCTGTTTATCTTTATAGTGCAAGATGGACTTTTTACTTGGTCCGTAATATAATTATTTTTACAATTGAGTACTAGGCAACACCTATTAACACTTGATTTACCATGTTTTTTTTTAACTTAGTAGCTAATACACTATCCTTTTAACTTGCAACTTTGTAACGTTCTATTGCATACTTGATGCAGAACTACTACTCAGTCCAATATGGTAATGCAGCCGACTCTTGTTTCAAATCCCTTCGGGACACTTCCAGCAATGCCTCAGATGTCCATTGGGAATGGTGGATCCTCACCTTCCATCCAATATGGAATATCAAGTTTACCGGTCAGTTTTACTATCTTTAACTATTTCCAGTAGTTTCTGTAGAGTGGAAAAAGAGTAGAGATGGGCAAGGCACCTAATATTTTGTTAGCAGTTTGTGCTACGGAGGCTATCTGGAGAGTAAAGATGTTTGCTTGACTGAAACATTTTATTGCCCTGCAGGTTGCTGAGAAGCCCCATCCAAGTAGAACATTATCGATGGTGGTTCCTAGGCATTTGTCACAGAGGAGGATAAAACTGCTGCCACGAAAATATAATGCGACATCAGATGGCAAGGTAGTGACTGATTATGTAGTTCAGTTCTGTATTTCTTTGTCGGAGTTAATGAAAGCTATCGAGAAAGCATTGTATGTGATGCCTTTTTGTTTGTTACTCCTTTAGGTTCCGTTCTTTACTGATGATGAAGAATCTCCGGTAACGCCAAAAGCGGATGCTTTTTTCATCCCGAGAGAAAACCCAAGAAGTCTGATAATCCATCGAACAGATCAGTGGCCTTCACGTACTGCGGTTGACCGACAATCAATTCCGACGGATTCAGCTCATCTTGACAAAGATAAAGGTATTTGTTTACAACTAACTATTCGTATCCCCCCTCGACTTGCAGAATTATGTGTATCTTGTTGCTGATTTGAGGAACTGTACAGATGCATTTGTTGGCGGGGAGCGCAATAAGGCTGCAATGTCCCCAGCTCGGTCAGGTCCAGTGGAAAATGGCCACCATGCATCAAGTGAGCCTGAGGCTGTGGCACGGCATGTGAATGGTGCTAGCATTGAGAAGATGATGCCTAAGCTCTCGAAGGCAGATTATTTCACAGAGCCTAGCCTAGAGGAGCTTGCGGCCAAAGAACGTGCTGAACCAGGCTACTGTTGTCAGGTTAGAGACTTTGTTGTCGGACGTCAAGGCTACGGCAGCATCAAATTCTTGGGAGAAACAGACGTGAGGGGCCTTGATCTGGAGTCGATTGTGGAATTCAATATCCGTGAAGTGGTTGTGTACACGGACGATAGCAAGAAGCCCCCAGTTGGTGAGGGCCTGAACAAAGCTGCAGTGGTGACTCTTTTGAACATCAAGTGCATGAATAGGCAGACGGGCAAGCAGTACATGGAGGGTCCGAGGCTGGACAAGTTCAAGGAGATGTTGGTGAAGAAGGCTGAGGAGCAGGGAGCGGAGTTCGTGTCATTTGATGGCGTCAAGGGCGAGTGGAAATTCAGGGTGAAGCACTTCAGTTCCTATGGATTTGGTGAAAGCTGAAATCGATTAGCTTGGTTGTTGTTGACTTCTCTGGGTTGTTAGAACTTAGAACGCATTTGTTCTCTGAATGAAGTTTCTGCCACTTATTTTCCGTTTTTGCCTGTACAGAAGACAAGTTTGATGGTCGTTTCTATATAAACCAGGTCGATTCATGTCTGTTTACTCTAGTAGAGTGGCCTTCGAATGTTTTCTGTCCAAATGTTTGTTTTGTCGGTGCAACTTGTGCATGTCGATGATTGAAATAGTAACGAGGGAAATATTTATATCTCGATGGATTGAAAAACTAAGACATATGTTTGCTTATCGATCGAGACCATACAGTCGAAGTAAAGATTGTAAGTCTGCAGCCATATGTGCTTATCGATTAAGACCATACTGTAGAAGTAAAGACGCCGTCGGGCGTCACATCAATGACCAGGGAGGACGCCAGGCTTGCCACTTTGGCCGGCGCAAAAGGAATGCATGCAAAAATGATAAGATGTTTGAACTTTGAACAAGATGCAAGTATAACGCTATGAAACACGGCGTATCTCAGAGAAAAACAATAAACCGTTCCGCAGCTGCAGGCGAGAGGCGACAAGTTCTGTTGGATACTTCGACAGCTAACCGACCACTTAAATAGAGTTTTTTTTTTCCGAGATTCCGCTTAAGTAGAGTTCATGGCATGCACGCACAGAATAGCCACTCACTCGGTGGTCTCGTCGTCGGGCATCTCGTGGCGTAGGCAGGAAAATAGTTTGAGAGGGGGCCGATCAAAGAAGAAAACTCACCAATGTCAAAAGTAGCCCAAAAAAAAGTGGGGAAAAAGTGAAGCAAAATAAATTGGTTGATTGGGAATGTGAGGATAACGGGCGGCGGCGCCCACCACGCCGAGCCGCTTCCGTTTCACGCCGGGGACGGTGGGAATTGGTGCGGTGACGGGGACGTCGGCCCCGGGGGCGCGGTAGGTAGCGGCTGCGCCCTTGCGGACGGCGGGAGGAATCCGGCGGCGGGCGTAATGAAGGGCGGAGCGTAGATCGGTTCCATGGTGCCTGAATCGGCGACGCGGTGGCGACATTAGGGGTTGCGCCGGGGAGATCGGCGGCGATAACGCCGAGCTCGAGCGGAAGGCGCGGGTGAAACTTTCGCACGGGACGGTTCGCGCCAAAAGTGTGGGGTGCGGGAAAATCGGCCGCGAAAACACAACAAGTAGAGTACGGGGCGAAATTTTCGGCTCCACGGAAAATTTTATCCGGTAGATGCACATGAGGCTTATAGTCAGACCCTCTGCTTGGAGCGCTCGATCATGGATTCATGGAGGCAGGACCAAAATTGGGAAAAAGGGGTAAAGCGGGCGAGGGAGGAGAAGGCTTGCTCGCAGCTGCCGCGTACGCAGACTGAGACAGAGGATTCACCCTCCCGTGAATTGTTGATGGCCTGCTGCCCGTTCACCTCTACGTTTCCTCTCGGTTTTTCTTCGAAAGAAGGCTATAGACTAGTCCAACCTGGGAGGAAAAAATCAATATTCTTTAGGGGTATTAAATATTTCTTTTGCATGTTGGGGGTGGCCCGGGCCCCTGCTGGTCCCCAGCTGCCTCCGCCCCTCGCTGGCGGGAGGGGAGATGGGCTTGGACTCGGTGGTCTCGTCAGGCATCTCGGTGGCGGACGGGGAGACGGGCTTGGACTTGGTGGTCTCATCGCGCTTCTCCGCTGGTGAAGGTGTGGGCGGCGAGGACGTGAGCACCGGTAGCTGCTCGCTGGTGGACGGGAAGATGGGCTTGGACTCGGTAGTCTCGTCGCGCTTCTCCGCTGGTGAAGGTGTTGGCGGCGAGGACGTGACCACCCTTAGCTGCTCTGTGTCGCCGGCAGACGGGGAGATGGGCTTGGACGACGGAGTGTCAGCCCTGGCCGCTGTTTCGACCTCAATCACCACGGAGGACGACGACGCGTCAGCTCCCACGGACGCGGGGTCCTCTGCTCGGAGGTCGTCACCCTGCCGTCCAAGAGCGCCCCCCTGGTTCTGCGCCACGACCGGCGGCTTGTTCTTGAAGAGATAGATCCACGCAATGAATTGGCAAGTTGCGCACACTATGGCGGTGATGTTTGGTGTCTGCAAGATACAAGATGAAAACTGATGAAATGGCAGTACATATAGAATCAGAGAGGTGAAGGAATAGGGGCGTTTTGGTGCCCGGGCTCATATGAGCCCGGTTTTGTTTCCGATTTTTTTAAAATACTAAAATGCTTCGAAAAATTCTGAAAACAATTGGACATGAACATATTGAAGTATTCAACACTCGTGTAAAATTTCGACAGAAAATATCAATTTTTGCGCCCTGTGTAAAAAAGACAAATCTGTCTTTTTGAATAGTGGACTGTTCACCTATTTTATCTGTCAAATTTTTGTCTTTTTTACACAGGGCGCAAAAATTGATATTTTCTGTCGAAAATTTACACGAGTATTGAATAAATGAATATGTTTCCGCATATTTTTTTTTAGATTTTTTTGAAGCGTTTTTAAAATTCAAAAAAATCGGAAAAGCAGCCGGGCTCAGATGAGCCCGGGCATCGAAGCGGATTTCCGCATTAGGCAATTGATTCTTAATTAGTAGCTTACCATTATAAACCAGTTAATGCGACGGCGCCCAACTTTAGCGAAGGCACACCACAGTCCACCATTGGCCATAGAGGATATCACCATTAGCAGGTTCAGGTCTCCTCCGTCATTTGCTTTGCACATCTTGGCCTACAAGTAATAGCATGCCATTCAACACCAGCTACGGTTTAGCATGCATGCAAGCCAACAAAAGGATGAAAGCGTTGCATTACCATGCTCCAGAGTGGGAAGAGATACATGGCACAGCCAGACCCGGCAGCCAGGTACCCAAGAAATGTCGGTGACCTCTCATTCCGAAACACTTCGGAACCTCTCCGATTATCATCGGATAACTCACGGAATAATTCCGGAGTTCATTTCTCATTTCTCTTCGGTGCCAAAGCTATTCCTAAGCGTCGTCTACCCTTAAATGTGCCACCCTATGGTTCGGGATCACTCCAGACATGATCGAGACCCCTCTCCGATCAATGACCAACAGCGGGATATGGACACCCATGATGGCCCCTGTGCGTTCCACGAAGTTCTTTGTCGCTTGAACCTTATCGTTGTTCACCAATTCCTTTTGTCTCACGATATCAAGTTTGTCCGAGATCCCCATCTCGTTTCCGATAAAACTTATTTACTCGTCTCCATGATATTACATCTCTATGACCTAGTTACATGCTTGCAAGACTTCGATGTAATATCACCGAGTGGGCCCAGTGATATCTTTCCGTCATGCGGATGGACAAATCCCGCTTCTTGATACATACTTCTCAACATATCACCTTTGCATACCTGAGCTGCACCTTTATGATCACCCTGTTACGGTGTGACGGTTGATACAGTCAAGGCATCCTCCGATGATAGTGATAGGATTATTATCTCACGGTCTAAGGATTCGGTTACTATACGTTTCTATTAAGTTATCGCAATGCCGACATTCGTGACATATCTTATTGCGCTAACTTACTTTGGGTGGATGTCCATCACGTCATTCTCCAATGATATGACTCCATTGTCAATTGACATAAATGCCCATGATCAGGAAACCTTGATCATCAGTTGACCAATGGACTAGTCAATGTAGAGACTACTAGGGACCTGGTTGTTTATATACCACACATGTATTAATGTTTCCGCTTAATACAGTTATAGCATGGTATAAAACTTATTATGAACATATGAGTTATGCTAATAAAACTTTTTATTATTTGCCTCTAGGGCATAACTCCTACAGTCTCCCACTTGCACTAGAGTTCAAATAATCTAGTTTGCACCATTAGCCTCCTGGTGCTTCGACTATGCATTGCTTGTGGAAACCGTTTTAGTCAACAGATCAGACCCATTGAGATATGTATGTACTTTAAAAAACTTTATGTCACCTGATTTGACATCATTCCGTATCTTATGATAACGGTTGAAATATATGTTTTGGCGATGGAGTGAGACTCGAATCTTCACGTAGCATGGGCCATGATAGTCTAAGAGATCTATTAAGGGAAACCATACATGCTAGGAAAAACCTGCTCAGTCCTATCACACTTGCCACGTCTAAAGCAGCCATATACTCCTGAACCTATGTAGATTGTGCGGTAGTGCAATAATATGCAACTTCGCAACTCAACCATGTTCTATCTTAAGCAACACACTTCTCCTGTATGAGATTTCTAGTCGTAGTGTCATAACTTGCATCATCATAACTCTCTACGGCATCGTAACTCTTTACGGCAAGTTGTCTACACTATTACCTCGGACCAGAAAATATATCTTCAGTTCTCTATAGACACTGAAGAATATACTTAACATTTGTTCATCGATCCACCCAGGGATTGATACGTCCATTTTGCATCACTATTTTACATCATAATTTACCTTTATTCATTGATATATTTCATATTATGATGCAATACTTATGTTATTTTACCTTATTTTGCATGTTTTGCAATTATTGGGGACGCATCTGCCGGAGCCCGGAATTAGCTGGAAAAGTACCTATCAAGATACCTGACGTCGGAAGCTCCAAAAATTCCAGAACAATTCGGAGATAAATATTTTGGGAAATAAGTCAAGGAGCCAAAAGGGCGCACGGAGGCGAGCTCCAAGGAGCAGGGGCGGCCCCCTGCCGCGGGTGGGACCCGCCCCTGGCCCCTGTGGCCCCCCTCCGGCTCCCCTTTGGCGTATTACTTCCCTTTGACCTAAAAACATCGGGGGGGCATCGACCAATAATTTTTCCGCTGCCTCCACGAGGCGGAAACCAGACAGAGAGAAGAAGAGCTCCAACAGGGAGAAAAACTGTCTGGGAATCTCCCTCCCGGAGGTGGGGGGGGGGGGGGGGGAATCGCCGCCATCGTCATCACCATCACGCCGGGCATCATCGGGATCATCATCAACATCATCTCCACCATCAGCACCATCATCACCGTCGCCATCCCATCTCATCTCGCTGTAACAATTATCATTGTGTTGCTATTAGTTCATCGGAATCGTATCCCGGGCGTTGATTACCACTTGTAGTTGATGTTTGAGAGTTTTATCGGTGAATTATCATTACAATCAGATTGTTGCCCATGTTCATATCACCTCTGATCATGATCCATACGATGTCTTGTGAGTAGTTCGTTTGGTGCTTAAGGACATGGAGAAAGTCTAGTTGCTAGTAATTGCATAATGTTGAGTAATATTTAATGGTTTGATTATATGTTGTGGTGTAATTCCTCTAGTGGTATCGTGTGAACGTCGACTACATGATACTTCACCTTTCAAAGGGCCTAGGGGAATGCATGGTGTATTTAGTTTGCCTATGGTAGGGTTGCAGGAGTGACAGAAAAGATGGGTTGTCTCCCAACAAGCGCTTTTCTTTAACGCCTTTTAGCTAGGCGCAATGCCAAATATCAAGTTTTTTCAAAATCAAGGGCATTATCATCTTCAAATAAACACTAGCAAATTTATCATAGATGCATTGGATATTATCAATATAGGGCTGAGAATCACCCTCCTCCTTTCTCTTTGGTTGACTACTCTCATCAAATAGATTTTGAGGAGCAATCCAACCGAAATTGTCTTCCAATGCATCGGCTATCCCTAGGAGTTTAAATGGTATAGCAATATCAACTTTCTCCTCTACCTCGGTTTTGCGAGTGTACTTCCTTAGATTTTCATCCCTAACATCCAAAGAATAGTGAATATTAGGATATGAACCAAGAGCACCATAACGAGCAAATATTTTCCTATCTTCCTTAACTATATCATTAAATTCATGGAGAAGAGTTTCTAATACAAAATCTTTTTTCCTTTCCTCTCTCCATGCTATCAAGCTTAAGAAACATTTGCTGTAATATGGGATTTAAATTAACAAACCTCTTCTCAAGACGAGCTACCAAACAAGATATAGCGGAATCATAACTATTAGTTAGCTCGACTATTGATCTTTTATCGTGAGTATAGAGTTTGCTAACGAAAGTGAGGAATTCTTCAATATTATCCTTTCCAACAACATCCCCACTTCCTACCTTAACATCTTTCATACCAAACTTAGTAGGAAACATGGCTACTAGATAAAAGATAAACAAAATTGAAATAAAGATTACACTAATTTTTTTGGGTTTTAAAATTTTGTAACAAGAACAATAAACTAAATGAGAAATAAAACAAGCAAGACAAAAACAAAGTAAACTGATTGAGAGTATGAGACTCCCCTTGCTGTAGCTCCAAAGTCCCCGGCAATGGCGCCAGAAAACTGCTTGATGATCGGTGATGGTAGCGTTGGGTTGTGCCCCAAGCGAAGGCGTGGATGTAGTAAGTAGCAGTTTTCCCTCGTTAACGAACTAGTAGGACTTTGAAATCAACAACAAAGTGAATGTTGAAGATCTCTGACGCTTAATCTTCAACAGACGTGGACCTGCACACACTCAACCAATTCCTTTGCTCCCAACGGCGGAAAGGTTGTCAATCTTTCTGGTCTCGAAGAAAACAAAGCGGTTAATTGTATAGTGAAATAGATAAAAATATGAAAGTGGACCAGAGGAGTAATGATGATGAAAAGTGATGAATAAAGGTTGCAATCAATGTAAAAAGATGGACCGGGGGCCATGGGTTCACTAGTGGAGTCTCTCAAGTAAATAAAACACTCATAAGATGGGTAAACAAATTACAACTAGGCAATTGACAAGATTATAACACAAACTTAATCTAGCTATGACATAGAGAACATGATAATATTTTATGTAGGCATCACGACAATGAACAAAGACCGTTGAGTCCAACTGCATCTTTGTCTAAAAAGTCCACCGTGGGATCGCTATCCAGCATGTCACCCAACGGTTTAAGTTGCAAGCAACAAACATTTGCATTAATTAAAGCGCATGAAGTAAGCAATACTAATATCAAAAGAGACATTAACACCGTTGTTTTACCCTTAGTAGCAACAGCACATCCTCACCACGTTTCTGTCACTCGTGCCCAGGAACAAAAGGGGGCATGAACCCACTATCTAGCATAAATACTCCATCTTGGAGATACACATAATCACTTGGCCAAAGTAACTATGCACATCGGAGAGCATGGAAAAACATAAATCAACATATAAGAATCACGCACAATCTGATCATAACTTTATAATCCATCAGATCCCAGCAAACACATCACATAGCATTACAATAATCGATCTTGATCTTGTTAGGCAGCTCACAAGATCATAATACATGAAGCACATGAAGGGGTCGCAGCATAGAAAACAAAAAATTTCCTACGCAACAAGCGGAATAAACCCCAAGGATCTAGATCTACTAGATGGAGGTAGCGAAGATGAGATCCAATCTCTTACCCTTGAAGATCGAACAAACGCGTTTTGTCGGTGCAGGGGTTGGCTAGTCGATCCCCGCAACTAGACTCATCTAGTCGCGAGGAGATGTATTTCCTCGAAGATCCAATCCGATGAAGTGCCACAACGGGCAGCACCTCCGCGGTATCCACACATACAGCTCGATGAAGACTTCATATCCTTGATCCCGCAAGCAAGGAGGAAGTGGCTCGTGAGATCCCAGCAGCACGACGGCGTGGTGGTGGATATGGTGGAGAAATTCCTGTAGGGCTTCGCCAAGCAGCTGCAGGAGAGAGGAGGGAGATGGGAGAGGGAGGCGGCGGCTAGGGTATCAGGTTGCCACACCCCAGCCGTCCCCTCCTCTTTATATAGGCATGGGGGGGCTGCCTTGGCCCCTCCTCCAAGCCCTAGGGCCGGCGGCCAAGGGGGGAGGCTTGCCCCCCAAGGCACCCCTAGGGTTTTGGCCCTTTCACCTTGTTTGGCCGCATGGGCCCTTGGGGGGCTGGTGCGGCCAGACCATGTGGGCTGCTGCACGCCCCCTTTGGTCCATGTGGGCCATTAGGGCACGTGGGCCCCATTATGGGACCCCTCCGGAACCTTCTAGAATATTCTGATACTCTGCCGGAAAATTCCCGAACTCTTCCGGAGCTCCTCGTGATATCTAGGATCTCATCCGAGACACCGAATCAACATTTGATTACACCATTTACTTATCTCACTAAAACCCTAGCTACATCGAAGCCTTAAGTTTGTGACCCTACGGGTTCGAGAACATGCAGACATGATCAGATCAATAATCAATAGCGGGACCGGGATGCCCATATTGACTCCTACATATTCAACGAAGTTCTTTATCGATTGAACCACGATGCCGGAGATTCTTAATCTCGTATACGATTCCCTTTGTCTCACCGATATTTAATTTGCCTGAGATTCGATCGTCGATATCTCCATATCTAGTTTCATCTCGTTACCTGGCAAATTCTCTTTAGTCGTCCATAATATAGGATCTCCACGATTAACACTTAATCACATGGTTGCAACCTTTCTTGATGCTATATTACCGAGAGGGCCCAGAGATATCTACTCCATCACATGGAGGGACAAATCCCACTCTTGATTCATGTCACCCAACAACCTACCATCGGAGATACCTGAAAGCCACCTTTATAATCACCCAGTTACGAAGCGACGTTTGATGTCCACAAAGTATTCCTCCGGTAAACGGGAGTGATATAATCTCATGGTCTAAGGAAACTATGCTTGGCATACTAAAAGCGTTGGCAATGAAACTGTGTCACACGATCAATTGCAACTCTTTATTATTTGGGTCTTGTCCATCACATCATTACTCCTAATGATATGACTCCGTTATCAAGTGACTATAAAAAGTCCATGGTTAGGAAACTCTAACCATCTCTTGACTAACAAACTAGTCCGGTAGAGGCTTACTAGGGACAACTAGTTGTTTATATTCCACACATGTATTATGTTTCCGGTTAATACAATTATAGCATGGAGAATAAACTATTATCATAAACATGAATATGCTAATAAACCATTTTATTATTGCCTCTAGGACATATTCCCAACAATCTCCCACTTGCACTAGAGTCAATAATCTAGTTTACATTTTCTTGATCCAAACACTCATGGTGCCTAACACTCATGGAGTCTCAGTGCTGATCATGTTTGCTCGTGGAAGAGGTTCTGTCCGTGTTCTGTACTATACAGTTCTTTATGTTCTTTGCAAAACGTCAACGTCACCTAATTTTACATTACTTTATCATCACATGATAAACCTCATATCATCACATGATAAACTTCATATCATCATCATATGATGAATATAATATATTTGGTTATAGAGTGAGATTTTCGTTTCCCTTTCATGCCTACATGACGTATGATCAGTCAAGAGGACTTTCACATAGCATGTGCACCTGGAACTCACTCAGTCTTGAAACAAAGTTTCTCAAACCAAAATATTATATCTTTTAATCCTTGAATTAATCATATACTCCTATATGTTGTAGACTCACAAATCGACAGTGCTATCATTTCACTTCGATATTTTCGATCATGATTTCGATGCGCTTCTACTATTATGAGATCCCCAATCTAGTTTGGTTTTATGACTTCAACCAAGTCTACCAATCTCTAGATTCTATTATCTCAACTCCATGAAAAATGACTCCTCACTTAACATGTTCTTCTAACCAAGAACTTGGGTCACATATCGTCAAATACAAACACATGGTTCTTATATGTTTTAGACCTATGAACAATTCATAGCGAATTCTAACATATCCTCCAACCATCATTTTTGTACTGAGTTATCAACTCAATGTTTCACCTATTTTTCACAAGCAGATGAACCTTTCTTCTCTTGTTTTATTTTGAACTCCTTCAAAATCTTACTTAGGTTAAACATCCTGACATAATGCTTTATCAAACATATCTATCCTCCATAGATACATCCATCTCCATGGATATTTGACTAACTTCATAAGTTATACATTGGTTCCTGACTTATTTACAACAAAATACGCATCTATCTCCATAGATATTTGACATTCAAATTAACTTCACAAGTTATGCGTTTTGGTTCCTAAAATATTTACAACATTTATGAAATCTCCATTTCACTCAAACAAGATGTTGTAAACTCCCACTCAAATATACACCATACACATATTAAATTGTGAAACCACTTTGGCTCCCACTCAGAAATATGTTATCTCTATATTTGTCTATGATTAACTAGCTCCCACTCAAACATATGTCACCACATATTTTGATCATGGAAAATAGTTTCTGCTCTAACTTAACATATGTCGCCACATATCTTAATTAGATCACACTCGTGTATTTTCTCGATATTTTGGACACCTCCAAAATTCTTAATTAACTATTAATATCGAGAACTCTTTATACGAATACTAGTACTTTGCTAGCATAAATCCTTTTTGACCTTAAGCACAACTACACCATGTAGTTAACAACATTGAATATGTTAAAGAGCTTTACCTCTTGTGCTTTTGTCCAGTAAGTTTTAGTTATTCCTTACAAACCCTTTTGAAGAATAAATATGTGAAACAACGCTTTCACAAAATCAAGTAACAATTACTTTGTGATTCAAACTTAACATAGGATGACTCTCAGTCATTTTCGTATTTAAAGTTTCTATTTCTCCTTTTGTAGTTTCGTAGGTTTGTCCTGTTTCTCAAACATGACAAGTGAATCATGAATATTATTTTGTAACTTGACAAAAGTTTAATATTCTTGAATCCTACTTTTCTTTAGACAAGCTAAACCGAAATTCAATGATCACCATCATTAATTCCTTTATGTGTCAAGTTTTAACCAACATGGCATCTAAATGTGCCACTTGATACATAAACAAGCAAGTTTTTAGCTTCTCAATTTCATTCCAACAATTCTTTTATCCATGAAACCTTTTCACGATAAATACACTAAAACATTTAACACAACCAACAATTGATTTGTCCCTTTTAGTCTCTCATTGTCGAATCTCTATTCATAGTCACATATGAATATACTACAAACTTTATTTGCAATAGTTTCTAATTATCCCATAATTATTGAAACCACTGTTTCACATAACTCATATGCGAAATGCAAATCATTAAATAGACCCTTATTTAAAACAGAGTGTTTATCAGATAAATCTAAATGCTACAAATAAACCCTAATAAGAAAAACCCCTTTTATTTTATCAGACCACACAATATCAAATAGTGTGTGATTACAATATCTTAGGACACATCAAACGCCTTTGAAATATTCTAAACATTGTAATTTGTGATAACACTTTTCACAAGTCCACATACTAACATATAACTCAATTTATTTTTGGCAACTCATGACACACTTCCAAAGGGTGGCATTTTAGTCATACTCCTTCAATAAGGCGCATTGATAAAACATCAAAATGTTTATTCAATCTTTAGCACGACTAAAACAATTGTCATTATTAAGTTTTGGATATTTTAGTATGTCTCATATTTTATAAATGTCAACCAATTTATCATCTAGATTATAATAAGAATAACACACTTATAATCGAAACTTGTGATTTCCAAAAAGTATCACTCATGAAAATAGAACAACCATTGTCTTTAACATGAATAACCGTCTCACATAAGCAAGACACACTAATCAAAATCACACTTAGTTCGATTACAAAACTTATTCAAATCCTCTAATCAAAACGATAAATGTAGAGACAGATCATTGCCGGCATCAACTCCTTGATTGCCACCATTCCGCAACGTCTTCCCATATCCTTTATGCAAATCTCAAGCAGCAGGTTCTGTTTCATAAAACATAATGAATATCAAATACTTATCGAAACCGCCACAATTGCAATTTGGACTTAAACACTTATAACTTGTATATCAATATATACTTTCTGCATTGCCAACTTCTCTTGCTATGGGTTCCACTTTGACATGACGCAGCCGAGACACAAACTCACAGAAAGTGATCAAATCCCTTCCCATGACCTAGTCTCCAACATAATTCTTGAAGCTGGGGAGAAGCTAGCGTAGCACCCCATCTATCGCGAAACCGTCATTTATCTCATGGTTCCAAACAAGCACTAGACGATGATGTATCTCATGCATTATCCTCAGGTGTTGTTCCAAGAAAGTGTTCTCTTCCATCTTGAGTGAAAGAAAACCGTTCAGACATTCGAACCTTACAATTCTAACTTGCGCTGAAAAACTATTTTTCAGCTCATCAACAATCTCCATTGCAATCAAGTTCTTGAATTGTCTACTTAGGTCAGAATTCATGAAGGTGCACATCATCCACTTGACTTTCAAGTAGGTGGTTCAAAACCACTCCATGTACTCTTCATCGCTTGCAGAAATATTTGGGTTTATCTCCTATTGGTTCTTCTAGCACGTAGAGCTGAGCATGGGTGTTTAGGACTTCTTTCAAAAGCAGGTACCACTTAACAAAATGACCCATCGAGACGCAGTTTTTCAGCAACGAACCGACTACCGTAGTCGACCAAGATCTACAAGGATTTTTGCAAAGACATCTTAAGGACTTTTGTTTATGATAATTTTAGTTCATCTTAATGAACTCCCACTAAACTCAACATCTCTCTGGTTGTTTAGTGACACACGATCCAAATCCACTACACCACAACCGATCATCACATGAGGTGATGTAGCTTCAATGGTGAACATCACCATGTTGATCATATCATCCATATGACTTGTGTTTAACCTTTCGGTTCTTGTGTTCCGAGGCCATGTCTGTACATGCTAGGCTCGTCAAGGAAACCGTAGTATTTCCGCGTGTGTAAATCTGGCTTACACCCGTTGTATGTGAACGTAGAATCTATCACACCCGATCATCACGTGGTGCTTCGAAACGAAGAACTTTGGCAACGGTGCATACTAGGGAAGAACACATCTTGATATTAACATGAGAGATCACCTTATCATGCTACCATCGCGATCACATCTAAGCATAACAATAAGGTGCATAAAAGGATTAACATCACATGCAATTCATAATTGTGATATGATATGGCCTTTCTTCTTGTGCCTTTGATCTCCATCTCCAAAGCACCGGCATGATCTCCATCATTGTGGCGTCATCACCATGGTTGTCCACCAACTATTGCAACTACAACTAATGCTACTCTTAGCAATACAGTAAAGCAATTACATGGTGATTCAATGACACGCAGGGTCACATAAAATAATAGACAACCATATGGCTCATGCCGGTTGCCGTACTCATCGACGTGCAAGTCGTGAAAGATTGCAAACATGATCATTGCATACATTATCACAAATCACACATTGGCCATACCACATCACATGACCCCCTCTGCAAAAACAAGTTAGACGTCCTCTACTTTGTTTATGCAATTTTTACCTGGCTTGGGTCAACGAGATAGAACCGTTCTAATCTACGCAAAACCACAACGGTGATATAGTAGTTGCTTATTTACTCATCCTTTGAAAGGCCTTCCATTGAAAATTGCATCTTCACTAAAGTAAGAGAAACAGACACCCGCCAGCCACTTATGCAATACAAGTTGCATGTCTGTCGTGGAACCGGTCTCTCGTGCGTGGACGAGTAAGGTTGGTCCGGGCCGCTTCAATCTCACAATACCGCAAAGACGCAAAGTGCACGTGAGAAGGTAGCAACATAAAATATCAACGCCCACAACTCCTTGTGTTCTAATCGCACCAACATCTATGAATAGATCTAGGCTCTGATACCACTGAAGGGGTCGCAACATACAAAACAAAAATTTTCCTACGCAACAAGCGGAATAAACCACAAGGATCTTATCGATTGAACCACGATACCGGATATTCTTAATCTCGTATACAATTCCCTTTGTCTCACCGATATTTAATTTGCCCGAGATTCAATCGTCGATATCTCCATATCTAGTTTCATCTCGTTACCTGGCAATTTCTCTTTACTCGTCCATAATATAGGATCTCCGTGATTAACACTTAATCACATGGTTGCAACCTTTCTTGATGCTATATTATCGAGAGGGCCCAGAGATATCTACTCCATCACATGGAGGGACAAATCCCACTCTTGATTCATGTCACCCAACAACCTACCATCGGAGATACCTGAAAGCCACCTTTATAATCACTTAGTTACGAAGCGACGTTTGATATCCACAAAGTATTCCTTCGGTAAACGGGAAGTGACATAATCTCATGGTCTAAGGAAACTATACTTGGCATACTAAAAGCAGTGGCAATGAAACTGTGTCACACGATCAATTGCAAACTCTTTATTATTTGGGTCTTGTCCATCACATCATTACTCCTAATGATATGACTCCGTTATCAAGTGACTATAACAAGTCCATGGTTAGGAAACTCTAACCATCTCTTGACTAACAAACTAGTCCGGTAGAGGCTTACTAGGGACAACTAGTTGTTTATATTCCACACATGTATTATGTTTCCGGTTAATACAATTATAGCATGGAGAATAAACTATTATCATAAACATGAATATGCTAATAAACCATTTTCTTATTGCCTCTAGGGCATATTCCCAACAGTCTCCCACTTGCACTAGAGTCAATAATCTAGTTTACATTTTCTCGATCCAAACACTCATGGTGCCTAACACTCATGGAGTCTCAGTGCTGATCATGTTTGCTCGTGGAAGAGGTTCTGTTCGTGTTCTGTACTATACAGTTCTTTATGTTCTTTGCAAAACGTCAGCGTCACCTAATTTGACATTACTTTATCATCACATGATAAACTTCATATCATCATCATATGATGAATATAATATATTTGGTTATAGAGTGAGATTTTCGTTTCCCTTTCATGCCTACGTGACGTATGATCAGTCAAGAGGACTTTCACATAGAATGTGCACCTGGAACTCACTCAGTCTTGAAACAAAGTTTCTCAAACCAAAATATTATATCTTTTAATCCTTGAATTAATCATATACTCCTATATGTTGTAGACTCACAAATCGACAGTGCTATCATGTCACTTCGATATTTTCGATCATGATTTCGCTGCGCTTCTACTATTATGAGATCCCCAATCTAGTTTGGTTTTATGACTTCAACCAAGTCTACCAATCTCTAGATTCTATTATCTCAACTCAATGAAAAATGACTCCTCACTTAACATGTTCTTCTAACCAAGAATTGGGTCACATATCGTCAAATACAAACACATGGTTCTTATATGTTTTAGACCTATGACCCGTAGTCCAAGGTGGGACTACTCACAAATCATCCCGGAGGAACACATGGCGATGAAGAGCCCTCCGGGATCGATCTCCCCTCCGGCAAGGTGCCGGGATCAGCTTCAGAATCACCCCCGAACTAGGGTTTATGGTGGCGGTGCCTCGGGGTGACTTCTCTGGAAAATAATGGTCGCCTCGACGTTTTTGGGATTAATCTGATTTTATAGGCGTCGGAGGGGGCCGAGGGGGACCCACCAGGAGCAGGGGCGGGTCCCACCTGCCGCCCTTGGGCAGGCCGGGGCTGGGGGTCGTCCTTGCCCTGTGGGTGGCCCACTGGGCTGCCCTCTGGACTGAAACTCCGTCTTGGTGAATAAAAAATCCTCGTAAATTTTTAGCACATTCCGAGAATATTTCCTGTGGTAAGTTTCTGAACGAAAAGACAGCAAAAACAGGAAACTGACACTAGGCATCTTGTCAATATGTTAGTCCGACAAAATGCATAAAAATGATGTAATAAGATATTAGAAACATGTGACAACATCACAAAACTAGCATGGATCAAATAATAATTATAGATACGTTTGACACGTATCAATCATCACCGGAGGCATCTACACCACCATGCCTGCCTCCGAAGTGATGCGTGAGTAGTCCACCACGGGACTACGGGTCCATGGCAGTAGCTAGATGGTTGTCTCTTCTCCTTGTACTCAATTGCTTAGATCTTGTGAGCTGCCTACCATGATCAAGATCATATTATCTGTAACTGCTACATGATGTGTTTGTTTGGATCCGATGAATTGTGGAAATCATTACTCTTGTTCATGTCTATGTTATGTTTTATCTATAATCTTGCATGCTCTCCGATGTTAGTGGATTCTTTGGCCAAGTAATTGTTAGTGTCTTTAAAGAGAGTATTTATGCTAGATAGTGGGTTCATGCCTTCTGAGCAGAGTGCGACGGACAGAAACGCTCATGCCAACGAATGCGTTGTTGCCACTAGGGAAAAATAGCGGTGTTATTTCCTTGTGTTATATACATTGCTTACATTATGCACAATGCTTATTGCAATGATCTGTTGCTTGCAACTTAATACTTCTGCGTGACATGCTGGATAGCGATCCCGGAGTAGATTATTAGTCATAGATGCAGTTGGATAACGGTCTATGTATTTTGACTTAATGCCATATTAGATGAAATGATGAACTATATTGTTTTATGATAGCATTGTTATGCGCCCATAATTCTGTCAATTGCCTTGCTGTAATGTGTTTACCCATCATACATATCTTTTGGAGAGACACCACTAGTTATATGTGGACTCCGGTCCTATTTTCCTACACTGTTTACAACCATTTTAATAGCTTTCCGTAATTATTTGCTCGCAGGTCATATTTCACTCTCATCATATTTACATTTACACATTTAATTCTTTGTGTTCAGCAAGCTGGAGAGATTGACAACCTCTATGTTTCGTTGGGGCAAAGTAGTTTGTTTGTGATTGTGTGCAGTTCCACGTCAATTATCGTAAACAGCGCCGTTGACACCTTGCTAAGCCTTCTTCAAGTCCTTCTGGATTCGATAACCTTGGTTTTTTAATCAAGTGAAACGGCTGCTTTGCTGCATCACACCTTCCTCTTGGGGTTCCCCAGCGAACGTGTGATCCACGCCATCAGTGTTTATGTTTATGCTGATCACTTTGCCAGAAAAAACATGACCGGTAGAAGTCCAACCTCTTTAGAACCCCTTTAGGTATTTCAAGGAGGATAACATGAACTTAGGTAAGCTAGTAAGGACTGAGTTAATGAGCACCATTCTATCTCCGTATGAGAGTAGCTTACCTTGCCAGCAGCCAGTTTCTTCTCGAAACGGTTTTCAACTAGGTTCCATTCTTTATTTAATAGTTTCCGATGGTGAATTAGTATCCCTAAATATCTGAAAGGTAATGACCCAACCTCACATCCAAAGATTTCTGCATATTGATCTTGCATGTCTTTTGCTTTGCCAAAACAGAAAATCTCGCTTTTGTGGCAATTTATCCTAAGACCAGATAACTGTTTGAAGATACATAAAATCAGTTTCATGTTCATTGCCTTCTCCAAATCATGCTCCATAAATATGATAGTATCATCGGCGTACTGCAAAATAGAAACCCCTCCCTCAACGAGATGAGGAATTAGGCCTCCGACTTGACCATCTTCCTTAGCCCTTGCTATTAGGATGGCAAGCATGTCTGTGACGATATTGAAAAGCATCGGAGATAGAGGATGATCTCTACCTGATGTCAAGCTCTACATCTTCTAAGTTAGCTTCCATTCGTCATGGTCTCTCTGGTGTCAAGGTGTCCACTAATCGTTGGCATCAAAGGTTCATCATCCCTCCAAAAGAGTCGCGATTTGGTCCTTAGGAGCTTGTGCACCTTCAAGTGAGTTGCCTATTTTTGATGCGTGTCAATGTGCCAAAGTGCGCCAATTATTTTCCATCATTCTACTCACGAAACCACTAGTCCCCTTGAACTTATTCATTCAGATGTTTGGAGTCCCGCTATTACTAGTGTTGATGGTTTCAAATATTATGTTAGCTTTCTAGAAGATTTTTGTAGCTTTACTTTGATCTACTTGCTTAACCATAAATCTGGTGTTGAGAAAGTATTGCATTCCTTCCACAAACATGTGGAGTATTTATTTAGTTCTAAGATCCTTACTGTTCAGTCCGATTGGGGGAGAGAATGGCTGCCTAAAACGTATTTTATCCTTCACAATCACCATAATTAATGTCGATTAATCCAAAGCGTCGCCTCCCACCCACCGGTTCCCGCTTGCGCCACCGTTTCCTGCCATCAGTTCCTGCCCAAGCTACATTCCGCCATAAGATTGCCCACTACATCGACGTCACCCGCCATGCTTATAGTTCGTCATCGCCATAAAAATGATCCGTCTCCTGAGGAGTGGGAGATGGATGGGGAGACAAAAACATAGGAGGAAAAGGGGATGGAGAAGGAGGAGGCGGAGAGGTAGAGGAAGGCGAGGAGATGGGGAGGAGGAGCATGAGTTGTCAGCCTCCAATGCGGGGACGCAAAACGAACATGAAATTTATCCGTTTTGGTCCTTTTGCATGGCGAAGAAGACAAAAAAATTCCGCCCTTGTCCTCAGTCCGCCAATGCACCTAACACGGCGACACATTCCATTTTTTCTTAATTTTTGATTTAAATTAATTATGCACATGCATTGAAAATACACAAAACTAAAACTCATAAATAAAATTTAAATAAAATCCTAGCGAATCTAGGGCTTGCGCCGCGACCACATGGTGCTGCCCTTGGTGGCCACACGAGTGCTACCACTAGAGGCCATATTGCGGTGACCCAGCACACCACTGCATGGTGTAGTGTGCAAGTCGTTGACATAATACTCACAGAAGGACCTATCCGTGAATATTACATCCCTCAGAGTGGTACAACAGAAACATAGCAGGTCCAAGGTAACACTATAGGATTACAACAATATTCAATACAAAATCTCGAGAACCTCCTCGATACATAGAGGTTAGCCTCGTGCAAATGAAATCCAGAGAAGAGCCAATTCGTAGTACTAAGCTGGAGATCAACTCTAGCTCTAACCCCTAATCCACTACTGCTGTTGCCACCACCTTAATCTACTCTATCTGGAATAAGATTATCCGGACTTGTACTCGTTCCTCCAGTAAGCGTGGTCTCCTCCATTGGCAGTGTGATCTCATCGTTGTCATTGCTCATGCGTTGCTATCATCGCTATCATTGCTCCTGCATTGTCATTGTTGTTGTTCTTCCGTTGATGAAGTAGCGGTTGACTCCTTGTTGAAGGTCTCAATATCGTGATGCACCACCATCAACTCCTTTGAGGGCTCCACAATTCTAAGCAGGGGGTCAAAAGGGCAAGGGTGAGTAACCAGCGTTACCCAGCAAGTTCATTATGTATGGTGGGAAGTTTGATGCTAGCTACAGCTTTAGACTCCAGGGAGCCTTAAGCTTAATGCAAGGTTTTTGTAAACATTTCTTCAAGAGGTAGCTTTTATACTGAAAACTATGCCCGTCATCCTTCACAGGGCTAGAACTTTCATGGAGTTCCTTTCCTGCAGCGTTCGCAGCTCCTTCCCGGAACAGGGAGTAACATGTTACAATTCTTTACACTCTGCAGAGGTGCGTTACTTTACCCATAAGAGATCAAGACTTTGTTGCACAACCGGGCGATCTTTCCCGTCCACACTCTCTTTGGTGTGGGGCCCAGTTTTTGATCCAAGTCATTCACTGTGCTTCTCCGCACAACGCATGCCCACCCTTTGTAGGTTTGTCCTCCCCTAAATCTTTAGGCAGACCGTTACAGACTCAAAAGTCCTCCCCTATGCCTAACAGATTGCCCGTTCCAGACATCCCTACAATCCATCATAGGCCCCAGTCGCCGTGGGACTTAAGGGATCCCACCCATGTGCATGTAGTCCCGCAAGACCTACAGCCTATGGCACTGGCAGCCGTTGACATGCATCCGGGAGAAGTACAGATGGCATTTCCCGTCCCATTCCAGGTATTATGGTTAACACGTCTTTACGGCGCAATCATTATGACGGCATTTGTGTTAATTTCCTAGGTAATAC
This sequence comes from Puccinellia tenuiflora, assembly GCA_012064385.1. Taxonomy (NCBI): domain Eukaryota; kingdom Viridiplantae; phylum Streptophyta; class Magnoliopsida; order Poales; family Poaceae; genus Puccinellia; species Puccinellia tenuiflora. The sequence continues at coordinate 284,283 of QRDG01000212.1, read as the reverse complement.
TTTCCCGTGCAAATGGAACCTCCGGACCTATTCATCTTACCATGGTCCCATTTGTCATCCATAATAGGTTACCACCACTCAGGTAGATAGCCAAATAGTCATATTATTAAAGAAATAGGTTTTATGCTTTATTTGTATAAAGGTGATAGTATAATAAGGTTTTGCAAATAGTTTTATAATAAATATTTCAAGAGGTATGAGCAAGTGATGAACTTGCCTGTGATAGAGGTGGCAGTTCATGCCCTTCGGGGTTCTAGGGTGCGTCAGAACCCGGAGATCTGAAAACAGCAAAGTAGTCCGGGTAAGGACTACTGGAAACACTTGCAATATGCTATTATGCATAAATATGAGATGCATCGCATATAACCCAAAATACCCAAACTCATAAGTAAGCGCTTGCGTTATTGATTACTTTGTTAGCGGTGAGATGCTTTAAGTTGTTATAACTTTTAGACTTAGGTGTTTGCTATGATTATCGAAGTAATGTTTTACATGATTAATAAATAACTTACAGGTGCTCACTTAAGGATTGCATTTATTTTATAATTTTATTTTATTTAACTACTTTCAAAAAGTAATAACACTAAAGTGTTGATTTTCGAATGAACTCCTTTTTGTGTGTTTTACCTAGGATGAGTAACGGAACAGTCATTTATATTATGGTATTGAGTTCAAATTTTATGTGTTAAAACTTATTTCAAATTTATTTTCTTTTAGAAAACTAGTTGCTTTAGAAGCTAGTACAATTCAATTTCACTTACTACCTTTGAATTAATTACATAAGAAAATTCTTTTCAAATAATTTATTTTAAAATAATTGAAATCATATCCATTTATGGATCTTAGTATTTTTCATTCATTAAAAACTTTTTCAATAAATTAAATAAAATCAAATTTGAAATCCTTATAAAATTTGGAGTTGAAAACATATTTTTATTTAATTTTAGGAATTTATTTGCATTTCAAAATTTTAGATGATGTTTATGTGGCATTTTGGTAATTCTAAACAACTTTTATTTTTTTGTTGGTTAAACAATTATCAATTTAGCATAATCAAATAGATTTCATTTTTATAAGCATTTTGATATATTATTTGTATTTGTTTAATAAACAGATTAAAAGTTATTGATTTTATAATTTTAAATCATTTTCTGGAATTTCTGGAAAAGATTAAATGTCTGAGGGTCCCACTCGTCAGAGTTTTATTTATTTCGTAAAAGGATAATGTCGTGCTGACGTCAGCTGACGTCAGCAGCTGCGCCAGCAGCCATGTCGACCACGCCCTGGTCGACTCCGACCGTGCCGGGCGACGCTGACCAATGCGTTGGACGCGCGAGAGGACGACGAACGCGAAACTGGTGGTGCCGCCCAAAATAGGTCACCGGAACGATGGCAGCGATGACGTGCGGCTGCGCGCACGGCGGCCGACAGCGGAACGACGAACCGGGATGCAATCGATGAAATACAAAGGGGCAAACGAAAGAGGAGCTCACCCAGAGGCTGCCGGACAAGGTTTAGGCGCCGGAGGATCAACGACGGCGACGGAATCTGGGTCGACGACGGCGGCGGCTGTGCTGGACGCCGGTCGCGTTCCACGGCTCGGTCCCTCCCAGCACGCGCGCGTGGCACCACCGCGTAGAGGACGACGAGGCGAAGACGATGGACAAGGTATCCGGCCGCGGAGCTCCACCGTTCGCCGACGATGTGGAAGGGCGTCGGTGACCGAGCGGATTAGGGTTAGGGTTTGCGAGCTCGTTGCTACCAGAGAGAGGAAGAAAGAGAGAGGGGCGAGGGGGTGAGGAGGAGAGTGAGATGGGGACGTCTCCCCGGGGTCTTATCCCGCAAGGAGGCAAGCAAGCAGGAGGTGGCGCGGCGGCGTCGGCCTCGTCCTTCTGGCCGCGAAGGAAGAAGAAAAGAAAGAAAAGAAATTTTGCAGATAACCCCCTGGGTTTTTCTGTAATTAAGAAATATTTATAACAGAAACTTCCTGCATTTTTTTAAGGCTTTAGACAAGTCTAAAAATCATGGAAAAATTCATGGATGCTCCTAATATTGTAGAGAAGCTCCACATAATTTTTGTTTTGAATTTTTGAAACACCTTTGTCACATTTAAAAATAGAGAGAATTTCAGTTATTTAAGTTGCAATTATAATCTCTCTTGTGTACTTACTTAAAATAATTGTTAAAAGTTTGTTATGAAGTAATTATGTGGGAAAAGTGATATGAATTATTACTTTGTTTCTCATGTATTTATTACTTGAACAAATGTGTTGAAGAAGATTTGAAGTATAAATAATTATAATTTCTTTAATCAATTAATTTATTAATGACTTGTGGCTTTTCTTTAATGTGGCTTTACAAAATTCATATTTGTGGTCTTTATCATATGACTATTTCTTCCTTGGGATTTAATTCCATTGTAGAAATATTTTTATGAGGCTTTTCTTAATAGGCAGTTGATTAGATTAAGAGGTTGATACTTTCCCTTCTTGGTAAAAGCTTCAGTGTGCCTCTTGTCCTTTTTTCTTGTATTGATCAAATGCTGCTCCTCATCCTTGTTGACTGCTTGACTCCAGATGATCCAGCTGATCCAAGTCTGATTCATATTCCTTGTCTCCTTTGAAGTAATGTTGATCCCTCTAGTCAATATTTGGATATTAGGGCAAGTTCCAAATATCCATTGGCTGAGTTCCATAATTAAGTTCCAAGATTAAGTTGCCTCACCCTTGTGGTGAAGGCAAACATTCTATTCAAAGGACACTCTCCTTCTGACCAGGTATATTCTTATTTGAAATTCAATTGCTTTAATGTATACAAAGAAATATGTTAACAAGGTTGCAAGGCTTGTTACCAAACTCCTTTCATATAACACAAAGCCTTTAAATTTCACCCAAGGTTTCTGTCTTACTGATTTTGTCTTGCATGAAATGAATTTGAGAAGATTTGAAGATAAGAAGCTAAATCAGATAAGAAGATCAGGTTTAGTTTGGTAGTAAAGTAGATTACTTAAGCATTTATAATAGCTTTTATGTTTGGGCAAAGAAAAGACAAGGTTTTCTAATACTCAACCATTTACATTATTAACTTTGTTTTAATAACTCTTTGAGTTGTGATAGGTGTTGAGTTGGTATTTGTTTATGAGTTATTTGCTTATTTGTATAAGCATGTATAACTTTGTTATTCATCTAAATAAGTTCTCCAATTCAATATCATTTGTATATTCCAATTTGGATCTGATTTCCCGCAACGAGAAAGAAATGTCTGGAGGTCATGTCAAAATTTATCACATTCACCTCAGATGAGCTAAACTCTATTCATGAAGTTGAATGATCTCCAATCCCTCCAGGGTTTTATTTTGCGAAAAAATTATTCGGATTTTCAGATGCATGCATGCAGATGCACAAAATCATACTTCTACCCTTCATTGGTTGCTAAAATGCTGGGGTATTACAGTCTTCCCCCCTTAACAAAAACTTCGTCCCGAAGTTTCGGCTCCTCTCCCGTAGAGATAAGTAGAAAGAATTTCTTCTAATATTGATTCACTCAAATTCCCTTCTGACATGGGCGCAGATATTGGTGATCCTTTGTCCCACATACTTCTCTGCATTTTCCCTTGATCCACACTATCCATCTGCCAACTTTCATCTAATATTTGTTAAATCCTGTTGATAACATCTATCTTAATAGTGGCTCTGGATATAAGTTGTAACTTTAGTACTTTGGCTTCACCAGTGTCAGATACCCTCTTCCAAATAGATCAACTTTCTTGGCTTATCATCAATCCACAACAAACTAGACTCTTTTCCCTGATTCAAATGTTCTTCGGAACAATGAACTCCGTGTTTGGCAATTAGTTTTACTTCTTCCATCATCGATGATATCTACAATAGATGATCAACTCCCTATTTATTCTTGCAGAACTGGAAATATCCACGTTCTTCCGGTCTTCATCCTCCTTTATCTTCAACCTTATAGTACTCTTGGACACATATGTGTTGATAAACTTCTTCTCACGCTTGATCCCAGTAGTATCAATATCTCTTCTTTGCTCCTACAACAATCTCTTCCACCAAGTTAGAACAATCTCGTTAACATGTATCTGCATTTTATTGCTTCTTCTTTCAATGTCTTTGAATTCCCTTTTGTCTCTGTCATTCCATGACCTCCGTCATTGTGTTTGTCAACTATGGAACGACGTTGTGACTTGATAAGCAAAAACTTCACAACCTTCCTTCTTGGATATGTCTCCTAATTTAGCTTTCCTTGCAACATCTTTGGTAGATCTTTGTCTTCTTTTTGACTTCCTTCTCTTCACGAGCTTCCATTGCTGCAACAATTCTGGTCACTCAGAACGCTCTCATACTAACCTATGTACCCTCTAGACCAGTAACATCAAGAAAGAACAAATGTTGCAACATGCATTTGCACATCAAGTTCAAACTTCATGCTCGGATCTAGTCAATCAAAAATCCAATAAGAACCAATAAAACCCAAATATAATTATATATCACTCATGCACCATTAGCCCATAAAATACGTAGTACTTTGAGTATAAACATCTCAAGTACCAAGGCTCAGATGCTATACATTACAAGTTAGGTATATAATACATTATAGACCTATTTCATATAACAACTCTTGCCTCACTGGCTTATGGGACAGGTTTACCCTTCACTCAAAGCGTGACTTATAAGAGTATTTACCCCAATTGACCATTCGCAATTAGGTAACTCTGACCTAGTGTCTAATTATACCTATCTCCATCTTAGTTCAAAAGGAACTAAGTCTTCTTGGACTTGAACTTCGTCTCCGTGCCTTGACATATATCCATGCATCTCAAAACCTTAAAGTGTAACCTCACGTTCTCTCGTGTAGGTACTATTGGTATACATGAATACCATAATACTTTACTTGTGGCAAGTGCACTATTCCATATCCTCCTTGAAATGGTATCTTATTATCCAACATCCTCTTCGGACATGAACCATATTAAAGTGGCATACTTGCCATAACTTGCATGGCTTAGTATATCCAACTCACCATTGTTCTTCTCTTCTCTTATCCTTCCATCATCAACTCCCAATAGGATTCTACTTCATAGGATGACATCATCAGTGATACCACATAGATATCACTGACTTAAACATAGCAATCGCTATTACATAGGACATTCTCTCATCTGGTATACCAGGTTTTAGAAAGAACAAGATGGATAAGTACTATACCTATAGAAAACTAGATAAGAATACTCTATATAAGTATGACGTTATTATTCTCAGGTGAATAACCATCATAAGTCATAGATAGATATAGTTTAGATAAAATAACTTCCTATAGTCTTTACCAACCTACAAGTCTCCTAAAAGGTTTCAAACCTAAGGTCGCTTTGCTCTGATACCAGCTGCGGTGACCCAGCACACCACTGCATGGTGTAGTGTGCAAGTCGTTGACATAATACTCACAGAAGGACCTATCCGTGAATATTACATCCCTCAGAGTGGTACAACAGAAACATAGCAGGTCCAAGGTAACACTATAGGATTACAACAATATTCAATACAAAATCTCGAGAACCTCCTCGATATATAGAGGTTAGCCTCGTGCAAATGAAATCCAGAGATGAGCCAATTCGTAGTACTAAGCTGGAGATCAACTCTAGCTCTAACCCCTAATCCACTACTGCTGTTGCCACCACCTTAATCTACTCTATCTGGAATAAGATTATCCGGACTTGTACTCGTTCCTCCAGTAAGCGTGGTCTCCTCCATTGGCAGTGTGATCTCATCGTTGTCATTGCTCATGCGTTGCTATCATCGCTATCATTGCTCCTGCATTGCCATTGTTGTTGTTCTTCCGTTGATGAAGTAGCGGTTGACTCCTTGTTGAAGGTCTCAATATCGTGATGCACCACCATCAACTCCTTTGAGGGCTCCACAATTCTAAGCAGGGGGTCAAAAGGGCAAGGGTGAGTAACCAGCGTTACCCAGCAAGTTCATTATGTATGGTGGGAAGTTTGATGCACTAGCTACAGCTTTAGACTCCAGGGAGCCTTAAGCTTAATGCAAGGTTTTTGTAAACATTTCTTCAAGAGGTATCTTTTATACTGAAAACTATGCCCGTCATCCTTCACAGGGCTAGAACTTTCATGGAGTTCCTTTCCTGCAGCGTTCGCAGCTCCTTCCCGGAATAGGGAGTAACATGTTACAATTCTTTACACTCTGCAGAGGTGCGTTACTTTACCCATAAGAGATCAAGACTTTGTTGCACAACCGGGCGATCTTTCCCGTCCACACTCTCTTTGGTGTGGGGCCCAGTTTTTGATCCAAGTCATTCACTGTGCTTCTCCGCACAACGCATGCCCACCCTTTTGTAGGTTTGTCCTCCCCTAAATCTTTAGGCAGACCGTTCTAGACTCAAAATTCCTCCCCTATGCCTAACAGATTGCCCGTTCCAGACATCCCTACAATCCATCATAGGCCCCAGTCGCCGTGGGACTTAAGGGATCCCACCCATGTGCATGTAGTCCCGCAAGACCTACAGCCTACGGCACTGGCAGCCCGTTGACATGCATCCGGGAGAAGTACAGATGGCATTTCCCGTCCCATTCCAGGTCTTATGGTTAACGCGTCTTTACGGCGCAATCATTATGACGGCATTTGTTGTTAATTTCCTAGGTAATACTTTCCCGTGCAAATGGAACCTCCGGACCTATTCATCTTACCATGGTCCCATTTGCCATCCATAATAGGTTACCACCACTTAGGTAGATAGCCAAATAGTCATATTATTAAAGAAATAGGTTTTATGCTTTCTTTTGTATAAAGGTGATAGTATAATAAGGTTTTGCAAATAGTTTTATAATAAATATTTCAAGAGGTATGAGCAAGTGATGAACTTGCCTGTGATAGAGGTGGCAGTTCATGCCCTTCGGGGTTCTAGGGTGCGTCAGAACCCGGAGATCTGAAAACAGCAAAGTAGTCCGGGTAAGGACTACTGGAAACACTTGCAATATGCTATTATGCATAAATATGAGATGCATCGCATATAACCCAAAATACCCAAACTCATAAGTAAGCGCTTTGCGTTATTGATTACTTTGTTAGCGGTGAGATGCTTTAAGTTGTTATAACTTTTAGACTTAGGTGTTTGCTATGATTATCGAAGTAATGTTTTACATGATTAATAAATAACTTACAGGTGCTCACTTAAGGATTGCATTTATTTCGTAATTTTATTTTATTTAACTACTTTCAAAAAGTAATAACACTAAAGTGGTTGATTTTCGAATGAACTCCTTTTTGTGTGTTTTACCTAGGATGAGTAACGGAACAGTCATTTACATTATGGTATTTGAGTTCAAATTTTATGTGTTGAACTTTATTTCAAATTTATTTTCTTTTTAGAAAACTAGTTGCTTTAGAAGCTAGTACAATTCAATTTCACTTACTACCTTTGAATTAATAAATAAGAAAATTCTTTTCAAATAATTTATTTTAAAATAATTGAAATCATATCCATTTATGGATCTTAGTATTTTTCATTCATTAAAAACTTTTTCAATAAATTAAATAAAAATCAAATTTGAAATCCTTATAAAATTTGGAGTTGAAAACATATTTTTATTTAATTTTAGGAATTTATTTGCATTTCAAAATTTTAGATGATGTTTACGTGGCATTTTGGTAATTCTAAACAACTTTTATTTTTTTGTTGGTTAAACAATTATCAATTTAGCATAATCAAATAGATTTCATTTTTCTAAGCATTTTGATATATTATTTGTATTTTTTTAATAAACAGATTAAAAGTTATTGATTTTATAATTTTAAATCATTTTCTTGAATTTCTGAAAAAGATTAAATGTCTGAGGGTCCCACTCGTCAGAGTTTTATTTATTTCGTAAAAGGATAAGGTCGTGCTGACGTCAGCTGATGTCAGCAGCTGCGCCAGCAGCCATGTCGACCACGGCCTGGTCGACTCCGACCGTGCCGGGCGACGCTGACCAATGCGCTGGACGCGCGAGAGGACGGCGAACGCGAAACTGGTGGCGCCGCCCAAAATAGGTCACCGGAACGACAGTAGCGATGACGTGCGGCGGCGGCGCACGGCGGCCGACGGCGGAACGACGAACCGGGATGCAATCGATGAAATACAAAGGGGCAAACGAAAGAGGAGCTCACCCAGAGGCTGCCGGACAAGGTTTAGGCGCCGGAGGATCAACGACGGCGACGGAATCTGGGTCGACGGCGGCGGCTGTGCTGGACGTCGGTCGCGTTCCACGGCTACGGTCCCTCCCAGCACGCGCGCGTGGCACCACCGCGTAGAGGACGACGAGGCGAAGACGATGGACAAGGTATCCGGCCGCGGAGCTCCACCGTTCGCCGGCGATGTGGAAGGGTGTAGGCGACCGAGCGGATTAGGGTTAGGGTTTGCGAGCTCGTTGCTGCCAGAGAGAGGAAGAAAGAGAGAGGGGCGAGGGGGTGAGGAGGAGAGTGAGATGGGGACGTCTCCCCGGGGTCTTATCCCCGCAAGGAGGCAAGCAAGCAGGAGGTGGCGCGGCGGCGTCGGCCTCGTCCTTCTGGCCGCGAAGGAAGAAGAAAAGAAAGAAAAGAAATTTTGCAGAGAACCCCCTGGGTTTTTCTGTAATTAAGAAAATATTTATAACAGAAACTTCCTGCATTTTTTTAAGGCTTTAGACAAGTCTAAAAATCATGGAAAAATTCATGGATGCTCCTAATATTGTAGAGAAGCTCCACATATTTTTGTTTTGAATTTTTGAAACACCTTTGTCACATTTAAAAATAGAGAGAATTTCAGTTATTTAAGTTGCAATTATAATCTCTCTTGTGTACTTACTTAAAATAATTATTAAAAGTTTGTTATGAAGTAATTATGTGGGAAAAGTGTTATGAATTATTACTTTGTTTCTCATGTATTTATTACTTGAACAAATGTGTTGAAGAAGATTTGAAGTATAAATAATTATAATTTTCTTTAATCAATTAATTTATTAATGACTTGTGGCTTTTCTTTAATGTGGCTTTACAAGATTCATATTTGTGGTCTTTATCATATGACTATTTTCTTCCTTGGGATTTAATTCCATTGGAGAAATATTTTTATGAGGCTTTTCTTAATAGGCAGTTGATTAGATTAAGAGGTTGATACTTTGCCTTCTTGGTAAAAGATTCAGTGTGCCTCTTGTCCTTTTTTTTCTTGTATTGATCAAATGCTGCTCCTCATCCTTGTTGACTGCTTGACTCCAGATGATCCAGCTGATCCAAGTCTGATTCATAATCCCTTGTCGCCTTGGAAGTAATGTTGATCCCTCTAGTCAATATTTGGATATTAGGGCAAGTTCCAAATATCCATTGGCTGAGTTCCATAATTAAGTTCCAAGATTAAGTTGCCTCACCCTTGTGGTGAAGGCAAACATTCTATTCAAAGGACACTCTCCTTCTGACCAGGTATATTCTTATTTGAAATTCAATTGCTTTAATGTATACAAAGAAATATGTTAACAAGGTTGCAAGGCTTGTTACCAAACTCCTTTCATATAACACAAAGCCTTTAAATTTCACCCAAGGTTTCTGTCATACTGATTTTGTCTTGCAGGAAATGAATTTGAGAAGATTTGAAGATAAGAAGCTAAAATCAGATAAGAAGATCAGGTTTAGTTTGGTAGTAAAGTAGATTACTTAAGCATTTATAATAGCTTTTATGTTTGGGCAAAGAAAAGACAAGGTTTTCTAATACTCAACCATTTACATTATTAACTTTGTTTTAATAACTCTTTGAGTTGGTATTTGTTTATGAGTTATTTGCTTATTTGTATAAGCATGTATAACTTTGTTATTCATCTAAATAAGTTCTCCAACTCAATATCATTTGTATATTCCAATTTGGATCTGATTTCCCGCAACCAGAAAGAAATGTCTGGAGGTCATGTCAAAATTTATCACATTCACCTCAGATGAGCTAAACTCTATTCATGAAGTTTAATGATCTCCAATCCCTCCAGGGTTTTATTTTGCAAAAAAATTATTCGGATTTTCAGATGCATGCATGCAGATGCACAAAATCATACTTCTACCCTTCATTGGTTGCTAAAATGCTGGGGTATTACACATATGCCGGTGTTGTTAATCGTTATAGCAGTGCCAAGGACGCTTCGATGGCCGCCTGCATGATGGGCCACTGCAGGATATTCAGAAACTCCTCCACGAGGGGCAGGCCACCCACATCGTCCAACAACAGATGGTACATGTCGTCGGAGTTCTGCACAGCATCGGGGGTCATTGGAGTTAGCGGGGAAGGTCGACTAAGGAAAACCACTCATCGGGATGCTCACAATCCTCAGAGAAAGAAGTTGTGGAGGCGGTCCTCGTACATTGCCTTCACGTGGTTGTCCCAAATGGCGATGACATGGTGTACTTGGGATCGCGCCGTTGATCCCATGTCACGGCCACCCACGACCATGAACTGTCAGTTAGTCCCCTCATTGGCGAAGTTTGTCGTCTAAACGTCAGGGAGACGGCAATCGATCATCAACAAATGTTGTTGCGCATGAGGCCGCATGCCTCCCCTAGTGTCAGAAGTCGGCGTGCGCTAGGCGCGTTAGAAGGTGGTAGTGGTGGAGACGGAGGCGAAGCGATGCGCGGGAGTATCCACCTTCTGTCCACGATGCCCGGTGTTAAAGGTCGCCCTCCGCTCATGCTAGACATGCCGGCCGATGAAGTGTGAGATAGGAGAGGGCCGGTGAGAGCTATGGTTTTAAAGCGAAGGTGGGTCGCGTCCATTAACGGGCAAAGTTCCCTTGACGTGCATTAAAATAGGTATACATGGACATAATTTTACGGTTAATCTATTGAGAAGCAGCTTCAAACTGGCTAATCCGGAAGCACGAACGCGGGCCGTTGGATCCGAGATGGACGTATCAGATCTTGTTTTCGCACACGTCGCCCGTGTCTCCTCGCGCCGACCGTTTTTCTTTTTGTTTTTTCGACGCTGACATGCGGGTCCCACTGTCAGTCAATTTCTGGACTGTTCCGCCGCCCGCATCTCTCTCCTCCCCTCTTCGCTCTCTTCCTTCTCTCGCTCTCCCGTGGCGACCGGGAGGCGATTCGTCGGCGATTTCTACTCTTCGGCCGATTTCGTCAAATCGCCGCGTGTGCACCGGCGGTAAGTGATGCTTATCCCCACCTTTTTTTCCTACCGTTGTTGCTCATTAGGGCACCCTTAGCCATTCCTCCGGTGACCGGAGGCGAGGGCATGCGATTTCTGGTCCGCGATTCCTCCGTGTCCGCCCGTTTTTCGCCAAAATGCCGCCGCAAGTGCGTGCACGGGGATGACCGCCGCGCACCATCGGCATGCGGTTGCTAATTATGGAGGATTTTTTGCTCCGCCCCGAGTGCTTGAACGTGGGGATGTGCCAATGTTACCCTTGGCATGCGTTTGCTAATTAGGGTAGTTGGTTTTGGGGATTTAGGCGGCGATGATTTTGGTTGTGATTACCGAAGGCCTAGCGGATGCGTTTTGCTGAGGGATTCCTTTTTCTCCGGTCGATTTCGCTGAACCTCCGCCCCGAGCGCTTCAACATGGGGATGTGCCACTGTTACCCTTAGCATGCGGTTGCTAAATAGGGTAGTTGTTTTTGGGGATTTAGGAGGGATGATTTTGGGTTTTGGTTGTGATTTTGGTTGGGGGAATTATGGCATTCATTATAGTACGTTCTAGGTGTTCTAGAGTATTTTGTGTACGTGAGCAAGCATCTGCGAGTTTGTCTCATCTGGGTTTAAGTGAATACAGTTTTTGCTAGTTGTTGCTGCTACCATTTTAAGATGAATATGCTTTGTTCACTGATTATGACAGGGTGGAATAGTTGTCCAAGTAACTATAGTTGTTGTTCAGTTTTTCTACGGTTTATATGAAGCATCAGAATACTGTACTGTCAGAAATATTGGTGTTCATTTTTGTTTCACTTGTTTTTCTATGTATGCTTGTCTCTCATTTTATTGACTTTATGATTGTCCTAGGTGTTTCAATGGGGAGGAAACGGAAGTTTGTTGATGCCACGGCAGAGGACTGTGAAGAGCATGGTGCACAACCGAAGCGTAATAGGGCATCTCCGAAAGGTGTTGTCATTCTGTGTGAGGATATGTCTGTTGATCAGAAAGCAGCCGTGTGTAACATGGAGTTGGACAGCATGCTTGACATCAAGTGCCCTGTTCTGCACAATCCACTAATTGCCTGGTTTTCTGGAACATATGATTCGGGCAGTCGTGAATTTGTTATACCAGGGCGTGGAAGGATACCGTTGACTGATCAATCAGTTTTCCGTAGTCTTGGACTACCTATGGGCCCCTATCCTGTTGTGTATGCTGTCACTGCTGAAATAGAGGCTAGGCTTGGTCCTTCACTTTTCCCTGAAGATGGTAGCACGCCCAAAATCACTCGAGTATTTGAGATTTTAAAGGACATGACAGCTTCTGATACTGCGTTCAAGCAAGTGTTTGTGATGTACATTATGTGTACTATCTTACGCCCTACAACCAGCAACAGAGTGAGCAACAGGTGTTACTATGTTATGGTGAGTTTTTCTGTCCTCGACTTTTCTCCTTGTAGCATGGTAACCGTTTAGTCTGCCTACATGTTGTAATTTGTATTTTTTTTAGTTGGTAACTTTATCTATTGTAGCATGGTAACTTAGTCTGCCTTTCTTGTGGTAACTTGTATTCTGTCCAGTTGGTAACTTTATCTTTTGTAGCTTGGTAACTTATTCTGCCTTCCGATGGTAAGTTGTTTTTCTTTCAGTTTGGTAACTTTTTATCTCTTGTAGCATGGTAACTTAGTCTTCCTCATATGGTAACTTATATTCTTTCCGGTTGGTAATTTTATCTCTTGTAGCATGGTAACTTAGTCTTTCTCTTGTGGTAACTTGTATTCTTTCCAGTTGGTAACTTTATCTCTTGTAGCATGGTAACTTTGTTGATATCTGGATTTTAATTATAATTGTGTCTTTTTTTTCCATAGGACAACATTGATAATGTGGACAAGATGAATTGGTGTAAGTTTATCGCTGATCAACTCCATGCAGAGCTTTCCAAGGGAAAGTTTAACACGGCTTGTCTTTTCCTCTTGCCGGTATATTATCTATATCCAATCTCATAATTGCATTTTGTTCCTTTTTCTGTTAGTTAGTGCATGGCTTACATTTCCTTACTAATTTGTTTTTTGTAGCTCTTATATGTTGATTCGCTTGATGTAAGTGGTATGGACCTCAGTCTCCCAGATGAGCGTTTTGCTGTTAACATCTGGTCTAAAGAACTCATGGATCCGTTCTTTCTGCTGATTTGCAACCTGATGGAAAGTCCTATGGCAAGCTTCAGGTAATTGTGTTTTGCGTAAGTTTTATGTTTATTATCTAGACAGTTTTTTTAGTGATTATCTGTTGGTAGCTTTTTGTAACTTTTTTTTGTAATTTCTGTTTGTTGTTCATATAGCTTAAACCCCAGTTTGGTATGAATTACTCCCTCTTCGGTGGAGTTGAAGGCTTCAACAGGTGGATTGACACATGCTCTCATCCAGGCTGTTCGAGAGAGGTATTTCATATTTTTTGGTTCGCAGTTGACTTCATTTTTTATCATGATCATTTATATAACCTTTTTGTGTTTTCTTCTGTTTTTTTCTTATGATTCACTATTATTATATTTTTTTTTTCAGAAAAAATCTGAAGTTGCTAATTTGATGGGCACTTTTGTGTCTGGTCTTGTTGGCCTGATGGGTTCCCTAGTGGGAGGTTGGACAAGTATGCAACCAAGTGCCTCGGTGGACATGGCAGAACAGTTTGGTAGGTTTTCTGAAGGATTATTTGGTTCCAAGGCTACATCATCGCGACCGGGTGGTAGGGGTACCCGCTATGATGCAGCTGCAAGTAAGCATCGAGATGGTGATGGAAGTAAGCGTGGAGCTGCAGTTGCATGCAAACGTGGAGGTGCAGCTGCAAGAAAGCGTGGATGTACAACTGCAAATAAGCGTTCCTGCTTGGCTGGTTCAGGTGGAAGTGAACCAGCAGAACCCCACGTTTCTGATACGGATCACCTGGTCAGGGATGATAGCAGTCGTCGCTTGCCTCAGCATGCAGCCGCAGGTGCCTCTGTTAGTGAGCCTGAATGCTCTTCTGGTTCAGGTCATAGTGCACCGATAGATGACAACCATCCCCCAACTGATGAGTTTTCTATGGATGCTAGAAGCCCTGATTCCGAATCAAGTGATGATGAACTGCTAGGGGATTATATGTTTGCTGCTAGGCAAAAAATCCGAGACTCGCAGGAAGATTCGCAGACAGAGCACCCTGTCATTGATGATGCTAGCGTTGGGTTGAAAGTTTGTGCACCTCCAGTTCAGTCCAGTAGCCATGTCGAAGGAATTAATGCAAGCGAACACATCATATCTGCTCCGCAGAAAGACATCGCTTCGGCAGTTACTTGTTCAACTATTGTTGCACATGTCGGAGTGACAAAGAAGAAGAAGTTGAGATCCTTAAGGGAAAGGCACAACACTGTTCTCGATATTGTTGTTGCCGAGCTCTCGTCGGGCGGAGTCGCCCTTGTGCCACCAACTATTCCTCGCGCCGTGTGGCAATCGGAAGGATCTGCCTGCTCCAAAGAAGTTGACCCCCAAGAGGTACAACCATCATCTGGTTTATATTTTTTTCAATTTTTGCAAGGGTGGTAACTTTAGTTTTCCTTTGTTGATTACTTTTAGTTTTTCAGGTTGGTAACTTATAGTTTATTAGATTGGTAACTTCTAGTTTTTGATTCATGTCATAACTTTTTAGTTTGCACGGGTGGTAACTTTAGTTATCTTTCATTGATAACTTTTAGTTTACTATGTTGGTAACTTCTTTTTAGTTTAATATGTTGGTAACTTTTTTTAGGTTGGTAAATCATAATTGTTTTTTGTTCTTGTCTTTTCTACTACGCAGGAAGAGAGTTCGTAAAGTTAATGTTCATCCTTCTAGGTCATCACCTCGCCTTGCGGCCAAAAAGAGAGATGTTAGATCTGAGACCAATTCTGTTATTGATGTTGATGATTGCTCACCAGAGCATGCTCCTATCAATACTGTAGGAGCTATCAATACTGAAGAAGTGGATCATGCAGATGCTAGCCGAGCTGGGGATGATTATACCGCTGCAAACACCAGTACTGCTGCTCCATTTGATGTAAGTCAACCGGTCAGCGAGTTTGTTTCAAGAGTTCATGTGGATGCACTTGTGCTACCCACTTTACCTGTTGTGCCTTCCAATTTTTTATGCCAAATATCGCATCGCATGGATTGCAGGTTGATGGTCATAGGCCGGTGATTTCTCGTCCCCTACATGTTCCGATCACTGTGCCGCATACGGTGTCTGATCCTGTTTGTGTGTCTGTATCGAAGACAGTTGACAGTGTTCTTCCTAAAGGGCCTTTGTCAGCTTTTGAAGACACCAATGTTGTGTCAGCACTAGGCGGACCGTCGACAACCTTTAGTGATGCAGCTGTCGCTGGAAATCTTCATCCTTCGAACAACCAGCCAGCTAATGCAGAGGGATTAGATCCCATGAACATGACAATTGAAGAATACGCTGCAAAGAATGGTGGTACATACCCTGCCAGTATGCTTTTCCGTAATTTTGGAGAACCTGAATGGAATTGGCCAAGTCCGTTTGATTCCCCTGCTGAGACTTCCACTGATCACGGCAACGAAGCGCAGCCAACTCAAACTGCTTGCCCTGTGCCTCCCACTGATGCTCCCAAAGAAGTTGAGGCAGCTGAACGAGATGGTTGTGCGCCTGCCGCTGATGCTCCCACTGAAGCTGATCCATCTGATTCCCAAATTATCCACATTGTAGAACCTGAAGATGCTCTTCCTATCTCATTTTCAATGCCCACTAACTCAACTGGTAAGTTTTGCTGGTAACTATAGTGTTTAGTGCATGGTAACTTTATTATTGATTGAGTGGTAACTTTTTTAACTGTCTAGTGTGCATTTAGTTTGTTTTCATGAACATTGCTAACTTTTTATTAGGGGCTAAATATAGTGTATACTCAATGGTAACTTTTATTATCATTTGTTTGGTAATTCTTAGTTAGCTTTTTCATCGTGGACTATGATGTTTTTGATGCATGGTAACTTTTAATATATATTTGCGTGTAACTCTATTGAATACCCCTGGTAACTTTTAGCACTGTTTTTTCCGTTGGGGTATTTATTTTTCATCTTTTTTTTTTAAATTGGTGAATTTTTATTTGCATCCTAATGGGTGGGTAACTTCATTGCAACCTGCTTGGTAACTTTTTATTTGTATCATGCCTAGTACCTTTTTTTATAACTATGGTTTGTTATTTGTTTCCCCTTTTCCTTTGCATCCATTTTGTGGGGCATATATTTTCATATAGGTAATGTTGTTATTCGTACGCTCAACTCGCATGGAGCAGCAGGGATGGATGGTGCAAAAGACGGTGTCAAAGGCTCTAAATAATCGAAGATCGGTGTGCTCTAGGAGATGTGTTTTCTGTGGAGGGGGGGTGTGGGGGAGCTGGAGGGTTTGTGTTGGCGGTGGGGGTGATTTATCTATTATAATGGTCCAAGACTGTAGTACTTTTTGTTATCAGTATGTATGAATATTAATGACTCTAAATATCAGTTTCCTCGTTGTAATAATGTGATTCTTCTACGGTTATTTTTTTTGTTGGCTGCGTGATATAGAACTCCTGTTCTACTGTTTTTTATGGATATGAACATGTGGTATTTGTTGTTGTGTTCGACGTGGCGACCCCTTTTTCGTTATTTTGATTACATTCTTTTTCTTCTCGTACTTTTCCCTTTGTGTTTTTTCTGTAGCTCAAAATGAATCAGTTGATCGTGACAAAGTCAATTTCACTGTCAAGGATGAGTCTGGAGTTATTTCACTTGATGATTTATTGTCTGAACAGTCAAGTGTTCAAAAGTATTATAGCAGACATAAAAAGGCCCCTATGGAAAAAATCCCCGAATCTGAAGGTATTCCGCCATGTTTTTATCAAGGAGTGTATACAGATGTCACATTTACATGTCTGCTCATTTCTTTTTCTTTTATCTCATGCAGATGCGCAAGACTTTTGTACCCCAGCAATGCCTGTGCCACGTTCTAGTATGGATGCTGCTAGCAGTACCCCGAGGACCCGGATTCGTAGGGAGAGAGTCATTCAGCCTTCCATTTACCTTCTGCCTCCATACAGTTCCATCATTAGCACCAAGCATCAGGATGCATTGTACCAGAAAGTTATAATACACACGCAGGACTCAGAGGAGTCCAAGCTAAAAAAGTAAGTCCTCATTTCTGATTATGCTTCAATTTTATGGGGTGGTAACTCCTTTTTAATGCATATTAGTGGTTAAATAAAATTTTTTGTTTTTATTTTGTTCTACAGTACTAGAATTCTCCATATTGGCGATATGTGGGTAACTGCTGGTGAACTTGCTGGTAGTGTGAGGCCTGAAGGTTTGCTATCAAACACTGTTGTTGAAATCGGAGTTTCTGTTTTGCAACAATCGTGTGGAGACAACAAGGTTATATTCCCGTGGATTGCCACATCATACCTACTTGATCGGAATTTCAATTCAAATGTTTTGAAGAAGCACTTTAGGAGAGATGAGAAATATAAGCTTAGCCATAAAAAATTGGTAAGCTTATATATTTTGTTGTTTCTTTTTTACATCTGTTTTCTCAATGTTGGTTCTGATCGAGCTTTAAACCTGATGAAGCTATTTTTTTTCTGTTAGCTTTGTTTCCCAGTAATCCAGAAGCTTGGAACAGCCAAGAAGTCTCCGTCCCATTGGTACATGTTGTCGCTCAATATGGACGCAAAGAGGTTTGAGTTTTTAGATTCTCTTCGGGACGAAAACGATGAGGAAATGATCGAACATGCTACCCGTTTGGTTGATGCGATTAAAGCAATGTACCTGGTTAATTACAAGGATTCCAAGAAACAGATCCAAGATTTTGAGCTGGTGTACATTCCTGTCCCGAAGCAAGACAATCCGTGAGTTTTTCATATCTTTTCTTTTTCTTTTTTTCTTTTTTCTGTGCATCAGTTTCTTTTTCTGTGCATCAGTAGGCGTTTGCTGATTAAATTTTTCTGAATACAAATCCATGTGTCATACTTTTTTAGTACAAAGTAGGTGATAACTTTAGCCTATAGTAGTTGGTAAGTTTAACCTTAAGTAGATGGTAACTTTTACATACATATGGTGGTAACTTTATGTGAAAGTATGTGGTAACTTTTAGTTTCAAGTAGCTGGTAATTCTATTTTTTTTATATTTTTTCCTGTTATGCTAACTAGCAGTGGCAGGCATGGGTGTGGCATAATTATAAGATATAATTTATTTTCCATGCCTCAAAACTACTCAGTTCAGACTAGGTGAATTTTTTTAGCATATATTAGAAGGTAAGTTTAGCATTAATTAGGTGGTAACTTTTACCTAAGTGGGGTGGTAACTTTATTTTGAAGTATTTTAAAGCTGGTAACTATATTTTTTATATTTTTTCCCTGTTTTCTTGCTAACTAGCAGTGTCAGGCATGGGTGTGGCATACTGATAAGCTATAATTTATTTCATCGTTCTCTGCTTTTTTTTTTGTTCCTTTCCAGGTTTGATTGTGGATTCTTTATGCTCAAGTTCTTGGAACTGTGGGACGGACGTGTTTCGCCTGCAATAACTTTTGAACAGATACCAGCTTTGAGGAAACTGATGACTGCTAGGTGGCTGGAGCATGCTGAAAACAAGTTAAAGTCGTGGAAGACACTTCTCGAGAGCAACGTGTTTTGAGGTAGTGTAACTTTTTATATCTTAGACACATAATAACTTTAGTATAATAGGGTTGGTAAGTTTAGCATATTATAGATGATAACTTTAGCTTCATCAGCATGGTAACTTTGTTTTTCCATGTTATGTACAAACAGATGGTAACTTTTTTAGCTAGAACAGTGTGATAACTTCATTGTCAGTAGGCTGGTAACTTCATCAGGATACAATGTTTCATAATATAACGGATTACAAACAGCACATCTTATTATTTCTCTGCGGATTGAACGATCTGTTTGACACCAACAGAAACATATTTTTCTCACTATTTTTCACATGCTATTTCCTGGTAGTAACCCCAACTTTTGTAGTTTTTCTGGGCAGTTGCGCATGGTATGATCTGTAGATTTACAGCCGCCGCATTTTCTTGGCTTCTTTGTTGCAAGATCAAGCGGATTCTTGTTTGCTATTTCTTCCGGCCTACCCTTGGTGACAGACCTAGGTGGGTTTCTTATTTTTTGCGCGAGTGGGAAGTCAGTCCCAGAAGCACTTGATGTTGGTACAACTGTGTTGTTTGTGCTTGAATCATGCAATGGTGCGACTGGTGCGCATGGTGCGCTAGATGATGGCATAGTCGACGCTTGAGCTGCTGCTTCCTTTGCTTTCTTCTCTTCTCTCTTCCTGTATAGATCAAGATCAGCCTTCATAGCCCTCATGTGTGTCTTAACTATACGTCTTCCGTCGTTAGTCAAGCATGCCACTTTTGCAATTTTTCTGAAATCATCCCGCATTGACGCTAATACCATCATACTTCTTGCATCTTCTGGCATCCCTTGACGCGGAGCATCATGTACTGCCTCAGGGTTAGGGTCACCTAGGACATCTTCAACATCCCAGGACCACCGTTTTAGTATGTACTGTTCTGGTATTTGACGCATACCGATTTGGGTCATCACCTTCAATACGTGACAGCATAGGACACCATCGCGTTCGAACTTGCAGCAGTTGCATGAAAAAATGCCTGAGTCAGTGTTTGCAATCACCAAGTAGTTTCTGTCTCCATAGTGTGGAACTGGACCATCCATTACGCTCAGCTCGTACCGATATCCTTGTAGGGGCCGGCAGAAGTATGACATTGACTCCTTTAGTTCCCACTGAAACCGGAAGAAGATGTTTCTTGTGTATGCTTTTGCCATCTGTTTTTCTATAGGGGTGCGACACCACATGTCTGGTTCTGTCAGAGCTGTGTCTGCTTCTGCTTTCCTCTCGGCATTGAGTATCTTGTCTTGGATTGACTCGTACTGTTTTAGAAAATCAAATATAGAGTTCTGCGGGTTTATGTATCTCTTTAGTACCGCGTTGAATCCTTCGCTCCTAGCGGTTGTCTGCAGGAAGGGGAAAAAGTCATGCATAAAGTACGCCGGAACCCAGCATGCCCTGTGTTCCCACACCGCTTGTAGGTCCCTGTTACCGCGTTCTCCATGCAGATCAAGCATTGGATTCCAGTTCCCCTCAAACTCATCTAGGGTTAGGCTGTTGTTCACGCAAGCATTAAACGCTGCATGCAGTTCAGGGTGCGTTGCCATGTATGATCCCATTTTTTCAGTTGCATTCTGCATAACGTGCCACCTGCAGTTCCTGTGGATTGCATCCGGGAAAACACGGTCTATAGCTGCATGCATGGCAAAGTCTTGGTCGGTGATTATGCATCTTGGTGCTACACCGCCCATTGCTTCTAGGAAGGCCTCCATCAACCACACATAGCTGTTGGTGAGCTCGTTGCGCAGAAAACCACAACCAAATTGCACAGACTGTCCATGGTTGTTAATCCCGATGAAGGGAGCACATGGCATCTTGTATAGGTTGGTGAGATAGGTTGCATCAAATGAGATGCAGTCTGAGTAATGTGGGTACGCTCGACGTGATGCACCGTCTATCCAATAGATGTTCTCAACACGGTCCTCTTCATCTAGCTTGATTTTGTAGAAAAAATCCTTGTCCTTTTCCATCATTTTCTTAAAATATGCCACGCAATGCTCCATGTCATTGACTTTGTGATGACTTCGGAAAGATGCTCTCAGGTTTGCAGCATCTTTGTCTATGTAGGGAACATCCTCACGTCTGCCATAGAACCTCGACATTAGTTGCATCTGCCTGGAAGTTGGAATGTTGCAGGCATGCAGCATCCTGATGAAGTTTTGTTCTTCTAGAGGTATGTTGCGATGCGCACACAAGAATTTAGTTAGCGATGGCTTTTTGATCAGTGGGTGGTTGTGCTCATCAAAGGCTGACACAACTTGGTACCAGGCACCCCTCTTTTTAATGAACATGTGAGCCTGTCATCCAGTTCTTGGGACTGTACTCCTCTTCCTTTTCTTTACAACTGACACAGGATTCTGTGTGTCTTCCTTTGGAACACAAGCTGCGCCAGCCTTAGTGCAGACAAGAAAAACCTTTTCATACTCTTTATTAGGGTACTTCTTCGACCAACCAATGCGAATACTGAACCCTTTCCGTAGTGAGTATTCCAGGTAGTGATCTCTTGCATCTTCATAAGAGTCGTAATGGATATGTATCGTTGGTGGTTGTGGTGTTGAGTTTGCGTCAGCTGTTCCATCGTCATCACTTTGTTGGCCTGACACAGCAGTGCCTATTGTTTGCTCTTCATTTGTTGCCCCAATATTTGCTGTTTGCTCTTCATTTGTTCCTTCTGTGTTTGTTGCTAGCTCTCCAACTGTCGAGAAGTATTCCATGCTATCATCCTCCTGAAGCACTTTTTCAGCACCTGCATCACATGCCGACAAGTATTTTTTAGATAAAATTTACATGTTTTTGTAACTTTGTTAGTACACAGCAGGTGTAAAATACAGTATTGTCTGTTTTTTTAGTATGGGTGGTAACTTTAGCAGATAATTGTTGGTCAGTATAGCAGATATTGATTGGTAACTTTTATAGCCCAGTCTAGGTTGGGGGTAAACAGCTTGATAAATTTTTATCACAAAAGTGGTAACTTTATATATGCTCTCATGGTAACTTTTACTACAACAGCATGGTAACTCTATTTATTTTTACATGGTAACCTTTTATCGTAACATGCATAGATAACTTAAGAGGAAACAGCTTGATATAATTTTATCACAACAGATGGTAACTTTAGATATGCTCTCATGTTAATTTTTATTGCAACATCATGGTAACTCTAGTTATTTTTACATGGTAACTTTTTATCATAACATGCATAGATAACATAAGAGAAAACAACTTGATAAATTTTATCATAACAGATGGTAACTTCATCTATGCTCCCATGGTAACTTTTTTTGCTACAGCATGGTAACTACACTATTTTTTACATGGTAACTAACTTAAGAGAAAACAGGTTGCTAAGTTTCTCACAACAGATGGTAACTTTAGCTATGCTCCCATGGTAACTTTCTTTGGAATAGAATGGTAACTATAGTATTTTTTACATGGTAACTTCTTTTAAATAGTTTTTACCATACATACCTGCATTTGAGTTTTCCGCAACTGATGGGGGATACTTTATAGGTAGGCCCATGGACCCGGAAAGTAGACCCGCCAAGACCAAGAAGGCCAACGCCGAGTCACGAGACAAGTCACATGGGCTGGGCTGGAGACAAGCCGACCAAGGCCCGTGTGGAGAAAGAGGCTCGTCCAGAGAAGGAGTCCAAGTACAACCCGGTGTCTAACTTGGAAGACCAAGACATAGAGTAGGACTCCGTGTTCTAGTGTGACTCGGTATAGCCTGTAAGTCCAGGGACCCGGCAGCCTTTATAAGCAGGGTCCTGGACCTTAGATCGGAGACCTTCAACCAATAGAGAGAAACCCTAGCCACCAGAGAGAAGTCGCCGGCTCCTGAGTTGTAGGAGCCGGATCCTTGTAATCGAGATATAATCAAGAGCAATAACATAGAAGCAGGAAGTAGGTCTTTACCTCTAATCAGAGGGGCCGAACCTGGGTAAATCCTTGTTCCTTGGCGAGATTAATCGTTCCTACGTACTTCAATCACCAATGGCCCCAGAACTCATCTTCCCTGAGGAAGAACTTGCCGTGACAACCCCACGACAGTTGGCGCCCACCGTGGGGCCTATGGTGACAAAAGGAGTTGAGATCGTTGGAGCTGCTCGTCGGGCTATGGAGAAACTCGCCATCGGGCGGGTCTACACTGATGAGCATGGTGAGACAGAGATCGATGACTCAGGCTGGACCTCGGAGATGAACAAAGTCGATGAGGGCTACCAGCTTGTCTTTGGAGGAATCAACGTGTTCGTCGGGATGGTTTGCGCGTCGGGTCTTCGCGCGAACTCGGCGGAATCAGTATTAGAGCCAACCGTTGTCGTCGAGTCCGACGGCGAGGAGTCGGTCGGAACTTCAGAGGTCGGCATCATCGCTGAGTCTGAGGAACCCCTAGCTGAGAAACCAGAGATGATTCAAGAGTCAGATTCAGATTACGATGCAGATTCAGAGTCTATCCTACCCTTGTTTGAAGATCGGCTTGGGTATGGGATAGAGGAAGAGGATTATGAGGAGTCGCCAGTACGCGCTCGCGTTGTGGGAGTCTACATGTCTGGAAACACTGGAAATCAGTTTGATCCGACTCTGTTGACGAAGGAAATCAATGCAAATAATGCCGCAGAGAGGGCGGCTGAGTTAGTCAATGCTCGTACTGCGTTGGAGAGGCAACTAGCTGATATCACAGAAGCAAACCGTAGATTGGCCGAAGAGCGGGCCCGAGTCCAGGATGAAGCTCAAGTTGTGCGGAGGCGCCGCGATGAGCTTACTTCAATTCAACACCGCAGAGCCAGGAGTCGCTTGAATGATGGAGTCCACATCAATCCAACCAATCTATTCACCACACCTAATGGTCCAGGCAGAGGAGCCGGACTAGTAGGCTCAGCGGCAGCAGGAGGCGCCGCAGGAGGAGGAACAGGAGCACCACCACCACCACCACCACCACCCCCCCCCCAGAAGGACCGGGAGGCAGCCGTATAAACGGACCACCGCCTGAAGGAGGAGTCGGAGGAGGAGCATCTGGTGGCTTAGGGTCTCAGCCTAACAGATTTCATACTCCAGAGGGACATTACTCTAATCCTATGGACAATGTTCATGCGGCGACTCTGAGATTGGAGAATATTGTGGTACCAGAGGGACCAGCAGGACAGGAGACTCGTGAGGCTATCGAGTTACTGAAAACAGCTTTGACTCAGCAAGCTTTGTATCCAACTTTTCCAGATGCAAGTAGACTACATTCAACACCCTTTAACTCAGGTACTAAGAGTCGGCACGGTGAGTCCAATCCGGCCAACTCTACAAGTGCAAGGCGTCGTGAACAAGAGAGGAATCGTGCAAACATACCAACTACTTCACGAGATCAGCTAGTGGTTGATGAAGCAAGGCAACGACGAGAAAGAGATGCAGCAAGAGCTCGGGAGGCAGAGAGGGACAGAGCGTTAGTGGGTGCAGCTAACCCGCCTCAGGCAACCCGGGTGCACGAAGAGGTGACTTCTCCTGGTGCTTCCCCAGCGTTAACAGGACCAGAGTGCCTGTCTGATGCAATCAGGTCCGAGTCCTTCCCCAGCAGTTTCAAGGAGCCGCGCAAGGTTCCAAACTATGAGCCCAACATGGACCCGACCTCCTGGTTGGGTACATATGATATGGCGATGAGTATTCGCAATGCCACTGGTAATTTGTGTGCCAAATTCATGTATCTTATGATGGAGGGAGCAGCCAAGGTTTGGATGCGTAACTTGCCTCCTAGGTCAATCAACTCTTGGGAGCAATTGAAGGCGGCTTTTATTCAGAACTTTCAGGGCACATGCAAAAAGCTCAGCACCATCGAGGACCTGGAGCGGTGTGTCCAGAGGAAAGGCGAGTCAGCAAGGCACTGGATGAAGCGAGTCTCAGAGATCATTAACTCCTCACAAGGACTCCCACCGGTTTCAGTGTTAATGGCGATGGAGAGAAATTGCAGTTACAATCCCTTGAGTTGGAAGCTAGGTCGTATGAAGGAGAGCCTGAATCAAGGTATTCCCCTTACGATTGGTGAGATCATGGCAGGAGCTAATAAGCACGCTGCCACAGACAAAACAAAGGATCAGGAGGAAGGGACTAAAGGACAAGGTGGCAACGGTCAGAGTCAGAACCAGAATCAAAACCAGAACCAAGGTGGTGGCAAGCGTATCAGGTGTTTTGGAGACTCGGATATCGTAGCTTAGCAAGTGTCTGGAACTTGGGACTCGAAAGATGCAAACATGGCGGCTTATAGAAGAGCAGTCGAACAGATAGCCGGGTTCTTTTCTGGTTATCAAGTGGAGCATATTGACAGGCGCAAGAACGAGGCTGCTGATGCGTTATCACGACTCGGCTCTCGTCGAGAGAAAGTACCACCAAATGTGTTCTTGGATGAACTCCATCATCCTTCAGTCAAATTACCCTCAGAGGAGGAGTTAGCCTTCCCAGATCCAGAATCGGCGCTTGTTGCAGCAGTACGACCAATCCCAACGTGGACAGAGCCCTACCTAGCATATCTCCTGCGGGGTGAACTCCCAAAGGATGAAGTCAAGCGAAAGCAACTCATCAGGCGATGCAAGTCCTACACAGTCATTGATGGCGAGTTGTACAGAAGGAGCGTTACTGGAGTCTACCAGAGATGTGTGTCTCCAGAGGAGGGCAAACAAATATTGCAAGAGATTCATGCAGGAGATTGTGGTCATCATGCATCCACTAGATCCTTGGTGTCAAAAGCTTTCAGACACGGGTTCTTCTGGTTGACAGCACATTTGGATGCAGAGAAGATAGTTCGAGTCTGTGATGGATGTCAAAGGTACGCAAGGCAAGACCACGTGCCAGCTCAAGAACTTAGAACCATCCCTATCACTTGGCCATTTGCAGTTTGGGGACTCGACATGGTGGGCCCTTTCTCAAAGTCGCCTTGTCAGAAGACTCATCTGCTTGTAGCAGTTGACAAGTTCACCAAGTGGGTGGAAGTGGAACCCGTCAGCAGAGTCGACGGTGCATCAGCTGTGAGATTCTTCAAAAAGATAGCAACGCGTTTTGGGTATCCTCATAGCATCATTACAGACAATGGTACCAACTTATCAGTTGGAGAGATGGCCAAGTTTTGTGGTGAGAACAACATTAGACTCGACCTAGCCTCAGTGGCACACCCACAGTCCAATGGACAAGCAGAGAGGGCAAATCAGGAGTTGTTGAAGGGAATTAAGCCTCGGCTCCGAGTCCCTTTGCTAAGAGCCGCTGGATGTTGGGTTGAGGAGTTACCAGCAGTACTTTGGAGTATTAGAACGACTCCCAACAGATCCACTGGCTTCACACCTTTCTTCATGGTGTATGGAGCAGAAGCCGTCCTGCCAAGCGACTTGTTGCATGACTCGCCACGAGTCGCCAATTACGTTGAGACAGAAAATGAACTCGCCCGCCAGGACTCGGTGGACGCACTCGAGGAAGCAAGGGAGTTAGCCCTTGAGAGATCAGCAGTTTATCAGCAAGACTTGCGACGATATCACGCACGCAGAATCAAGACTCGGACTTTCCAGGAAGGAGACTTAGTGCTTCGCCTTGTCCAGAATAAGGAAGGGATGCACAAGTTATCTCCACCATGGGAGGGACCGTTCGTCATAAGCAAGAATCTGAACAACGGGTCGTACTATCTAATGGATGTACGAGAGCCGGCAGGTGTAGGCAAAGGAGCTGATACAGCTCATACACTAGATCCTTATGCAGAGGCAAAGAGGCCGTGGAACATAGCTCAGTTACGTCCATATTATACTTAAGTTGTAAATAGTTTTATGAGTTGCAAGGTAAAGAGCCCAGTGAGCCATGCCTAGATGTAATCGCATTGTTATGATCAAATGAAATAAAGCCGGCTTCTGTGAACATGAGTCCTTTAGTCGAGTCACCCAGTGAGTGCGCTTTGTTCTTTAAATTTTGATCATCAGGTTCTTGGGGGCTTGCTTTTCAGTGAAAAAAGTTAAGCTTAAACTCTTGGACCCGGCACAGTAGCCAAATTTTCCTAGTTTTCTCGCTGGTAAGTCAGATGCATCCTGCACAATATGATCTATCTACAGGCATGACTTGTTTCTCTCTCTTATGGATCCTAAGGAACATATGAGTTAAGAACCTGTCAGCACAAGCTGTAAGAGAAGTCATGCAGGGCCTACTTATTCATCAGTGAAAAACTAGACGGGTTATAAGAACCAAGCCGATTGGCACAAATTCTAAAATAGCTAAACAAGCTCAATTGTTTAAAGCACCAGTAGTGCATCATTACAACTCAAAATAGCTACCAAGCTCAATAGTTTAAAAGCACCAGTAGTGCATAATTACAAAGTTTCAATAGTAACACAGCATTACATAGTAATCAAAAGTCATTCAGAGGGTTGTCTTCCAGAGGAGCTGACTCCTTAGTCAGAGCCGGGGAGTCCTTAGCAGGAGACTTGTCCTTTGTCTGAACAGCAGGAATTGAGGAGCCCTTCTTCACAGGAGATTTGCCTTGTGCTTGAGCAGCAGAGGAAGGAGCCGGCTTCAATGGAGGCTTGGTGGCGACTTTCTTCGTTTGAAATCCAGTACCCTTGGGACTCTTCATGTGCTTAGCAAGTTCTGCTTGTTTCTGAGCGTCTCCAGAGACAGCTCTAGAAGGAGTGGGCGCAGCAGGAGTCTTCAGGGTGGGCTCGGCACTTTGAACAGGAGCCGCCGGTGACGATGAACTCGGACCGGCAGAAGAAGAGAATACACCAGCTGGGTCCTGTGATGGGCGGCCAAAGTTTACTATCTCAGGATTTTCTGGAGCGACTCTTTTGTTCTCCAAATCATAGTGATGAACCCATACCTCAGGGTCCATCTTATTGGCAATCTCGCAAGCATATGGCCGCACCAATTTTTCTTCGGCCTTGAAGTCGTCCTGGGTAAAAGGTTTGCCATCCTCATGTTGCTCAGGCTTCCCCATTGTAAGCATTGCTGGCTCTAGGACAGTTGGATAGTAGCTGTGGGCTAAGGCCAAGATCCTGATGGAGGCTCTCCTCATTGAAGATTGTTTCCACAGACGCATATAGCCTGGTGCTCTGGACAACTCGTCCACCAGACGTTCAGGCTCTTTGGGGCACTTGCCTTTATGATTCAAATACTTGACCACAGAACGGGCTCCCTCTTGTAGCCCATGACAGTAATCAAGCATCTCAGATAGTTGCTTGCTTGTGGGCAGTTTAAGCTTTGGGGAGTCAGCCCCTGCAGAAAAGAAGAAGTGATTGTCAGTCTACAAGCAATTCAGAAAAGTGCAAAAAGGAAGCAAGCAAAAGTCATAAACTTACCAAATATGTGTTGGCACATGGCACCAATGCCTTTTTTGCAAGTGTTGAACACAGCTTGTAGGTCATTGTGTGCTTTCTGGGCGATCTTTTTTGCATCAGCCGACTCTTTCTTTACTTGCTCCAGTTGAGCAGACAAGGCCTTCAGATTATTTTCAAGTTGAAGGGAGCGTTCTTTCTCAGCAACGGCAGACCTGGCACTAGCAGAGGCCTGGTCCTCAAGCTCTTTCATGTCTCTCTTCATCTTGGAGACAATGCACTGAAATCACAAGTCATAAAGCACAAGTGGGCTTCACAAGTCAAATAGAGAACTCATGAGCTCCAAGTCGTCACAAGTTAACAACTTGGCGCTTGGGGGCTACTCAGGAGTCAATTCTTTCTATCAGAAAAGCAGGCATGAGTCCTAGTTGACAAGTCATAAGCTCCAAGTCGCCACAAGTTAGCAACTTGGCGCTTGGGGGCTACTGGCAGATCAGAATTTTTCATCAAGTGAAGTATGAGTAAAGTAGATATATTTGCAGCTCCAAGTCGCCACAAGTTAGCAACTTGGCGCTTGGGGGCTACTCGCAGAGCAGAAATTTTTTCAAGATAAGTACCAGTAAGCTACATATATTGATAGCTCCAAGTCGTCGCAGGCTGACAACTCGGCGCTTGGGGGCTACTCGTGCAAAAGTTTTTGGTCTAAGGACCCGACAGACAGTAAATTAGCAGCCCCGAGCCCTAGTAGAGCTAAGGACTCAGTGCTTGGGGGCTACAGTGTGCAAGTTTTTTCTATATAGCAATTGAGTCTAGTTTCAAATCAAAGCACCTATCCTAGTCACAAGTCACCACAGACAGGTGCTTGGGGGCTACTGGGATAGGATGATGCCAGAAAAGCATATAAGGTGAAGTCAGAGAACTTACTTCATGAACCATGAGGAGAGATCTAAGAGCCGCTTGCTCGTCATCCTTCAGCCTAGCAGCTTGATCGTTCAAGTCAACTGCTTCAGCATAGGCTTCGGAAAATGACATGTTATCTGCCACCCGAAGTCGACTGTAGTCAGTAGATGACTTGATCTTGATGGATGGAGAGGCTGTAGGAGTTGGCTTCACGGGAGCCGGGTTAACTTGAGGTGCAGTTTCAGGAGTCGCAGCACCAGAGCTGGGCTGGACTATTGTTGGAGTCGCTGCCCGAGTCCTTGAAGGGGACTCGGGAACAGGGGGAGTCCCAGTGGTTGTTGCACCAGCAGATACAGGAGTCGTAGGAGCGGTCTTTGTACTCGTCGTCTGAGAAGTCGACGGCGGTACAGCTCCTCGGCTAGAAGTCACGTCGGTCATTCCTGGTAGCTTGGAGACCTTGGCGCAGGGCCGGGCTCTGAGACAGGACAGATTAAAAGTCAGATATTGATTAAAGGTAAATACAGATGTCATACTAGTAAAGATAGAGGAGAAAAGTCATACCCAACATTTGTCTCAAGATCCAAAGAGGCTTGAGAGTCAGAGGAAAAGATTGACATTCCTGACTCATAGGAGTCAGCTTTCTCAGGAGGAGAAATCGACTTCCTTTTGTGTGATACAGGTAGAGGTGGAGGAGTCTCTGCAGGGCCACTTGAGTGCAGTTTCCTTTTCTTGGCAGCAAGAACTTGCGCAGTGATTTCTTCAGGCTCACTGGAGGAGCTGCTAGATTTTTGGACTCGCGAGGCGGGTACCTTAGGCACAGCAGCCCGGGACCCATTTTTCGGAACTGGATGAGTCGGAGAGCGACTCTTGACATCTGATGACTCCTCAGATGGAGTTGGTTGGGCTCCTGCAGGACTTGATTCAGTATGCTCTTCGTCAGCATACTGTGCTTCAGAGGAGGACTCCTCCTCAATGACATTGACAGTGGGAGCCTCAGGTGAGGACTCCTCATCTTCATTCTCCTCACCAGCGGCAGTAGCCTCTTTAGAGGACTCCTCGCTGGCTTCTTCTTCTTCAACAATCTCTGCAGTAGCAGAGGTACTCCCTTTGCCCTTGTCAATTTCAAGGGTCGACTTCCAGAAGGAGTCGGTAAGCTGCAGAAAGGAAACAGAAAGTGTGAGTTAGTAAATTGAGACAATACAAGCAAGTAAGAATGAAGGACAGTTAAAGTGCTTACATCAGGAGCTGGGTTGGTGGAGCAAAATGGCTGGAGCCCAAAATGGGCTTGGTCCTTCACCGGTTTCCCAGTCAACTTTTTGATAAGTCGACCAAGTTCAGGTCCATCAGACAGCTGCTCCGTCACTCGGAGATCATCACCAGCGCATCTAGTGTATGAACAAATCAGCCGAGTCCTAGGACTCAGAGGCTGGATTCTCCAAGTCGTCCAGCAGCGGACCAG
The DNA here is from genome assembly GCA_012064385.1 of Puccinellia tenuiflora. Taxonomy (NCBI): domain Eukaryota; kingdom Viridiplantae; phylum Streptophyta; class Magnoliopsida; order Poales; family Poaceae; genus Puccinellia; species Puccinellia tenuiflora. The sequence continues at coordinate 253,776 of QRDG01000212.1, read as the reverse complement.
ATCCATATTTTCTAAGTTGTGAGATAGGAGGGCCCGGATTCGAGTGATCAGAGACTCGACTCTTGGCCGGGCGGCCTCTGGGCACCTAGCTTTCATAAGAGGAGTCGCCCGGAGGCGGTCCTCAGAGAACAAGGGAAGTTTTGGTTCATTTGCAGGGGAGGTGTCCTTGCAATAGAAGAAGGTTTTTTGCCAATCTTTGATGCGATTGGGAAAGACTGGTTTAGGAAAGACAGAGTTGAGGCGCCGTTGAAGAGCAACGGCGCCACATTGGAGAAGAGGGCCCCCAGAGGTTTCAGGCTGAGGGTTGCAGTAGAAAAGTTCAAGCCAGAGATTGATATCGGGCTTGATTTGGAGATAGTCCTCACACAAAGTCACAAAATTGGAAAGGGTGAGAATGGAATTAGGAGCCAAATCATGAATCCGCAGCTCGTAGAGTTCAAGAAGTTGGCGGAAGAAGAGATCACCGGGGGGAGAAAATCCGCGGAACAGGTGCTCCACGAAGACAACTACTTCGCCCTTGGCGGGAGAGGGAACAACCTCATCTCCTGGGGCCCGAGCTTGAGCGCTAGAAGGAATCAAACCTGAGAGCCTATGGGTCTTCAATTGCTCCGCCGTGACCATAGAACCACCCCAATCGGCGGAAATCGATCGCTTGGAAGAGGATTTTGCGGCGGCGGCGGCCGCGGCGGCGATGTCCACCGTCCTGCTCGACGAGGATGCCTTGGCCTTGGATGCGGTCTTTGCGCGCTTGGGAGCCATGGGGCGCGGGCAGTGTGTGCTGGGCGCGGGAAGAGATGGGCGCGAAGAGAAGGGAGAGATTTTGAGCTGAAGGGGCAAGTGAGGTTTAAGACCTAACCCTTCGGTATTTATAAAGAGGGTAAAACCCTAGAGAGTTACAGTGCAGGTCCACAGTAAAACTGTGGATAACGTTTCGCTGTGGGCAGTTCAGTGGTTAACAGACAGAAAGGATATAGCACAGAAAAGTTAAAGTCACAGAAGTGGAAAAAGCCGGCTTGTCCCAGAGTGGCGAGTCCTGTGGCAGTGAAAGTCAAGTTATCTAGTCCTTGTTCGCAAGAGTCACAGCAAACCCGGCCAGCATGTGCAAAGGGCAAGGGTGATGACTTGAACAAGGAATGAGGATAGACTCATCTTTTGTATGCTTTATGTTTTTATGCAGGAATTCATCTTGGAGCTAGCAGCAAGCGACTTTGGAGCCTGTGGCTCAAGTGGAAGGAGTCGACCCAGGGAGTCGAATCAACAAGTCAGAGGAAGTCGCCAAGCTGCGCCCAAGATAAATTCGGGGGCTACTGATGGGGGGATACTTTATAGGTAGGCCCATGGACCCGGAAAGTAGACCCGCCAAGACCAAGAAGGCCAACGCCGAGTCACGAGACAAGTCACATGGGCTGGGCTGGAGACAAGCCGACCAAGGCCCGTGTGGAGAAAGAGGCTCGTCCAGAGAAGGAGTCCAAGTACAACCCGGTGTCTAACTTGGAAGACCAAGACATAGAGTAGGACTCCGTGTTCTAGTGTGACTCGGTATAGCCTGTAAGTCCAGGGACCCGGCAGCCTTTATAAGCAGGGTCCTGGACCTTAGATCAGGGACCTTCAACCAATAGAGAGAAACCCTAGCCACCAGAGAGAAGTCGCCGGCTCCTGAGTTGTAGGAGCCGGATCCTTGTAATCGAGATATAATCAAGAGCAATAACATAGAAGCAGGAAGTAGGTCTTTACCTCTAATCAGAGGGGCCGAACCTGGGTAAATCCTTGTTCCTTGGCGAGATTAATTGTTCCTACGTACTTCAATCACCAATGGCCCCAGAACTCATCTTCCCTGAGGAAGAACTTGCCGTGACAACCCCACGACAGCAACATTGTTCGCACGTGATATGTCAGCATCCTCATTCATGTCCCCCGGTTCAACGTCCAAATTTATTTGCATTGTCTGCCCCCTGTTTATTCACAATTAAGGTCACATTATACCATGAAACAAACTTGCTGCATGGTAACTTTTTGTGTAAATTGTATGGTAACTCTAGTTATTATACATGGACAACTTTTCTAACTCGTTCCTTTCCACGTGCAGGTGTTACACAAGTATGCAAACCACTGTTTACACCCAGGATACAACTTACCCGACCTTAACATACATGGAGGCACCTGGAACAGCAGTTATAATAATTTTTCATGCATAGATATCACAGATAAGGAGCAATCTTATTTTTCTTTATAAGCAAATGTTAGATCTACTCGGTGGTTCGCTCTTTTATAGTCTGATGCTTACATTTTATAGATACCACAGAATTCTTGAACAACACTTGTGTTTGCAAGGTTATTGCTTTTTACTGTTTTGTGTTTGATACTCAATTCATGTATAGTTCACTGAATTCTGTTTCCCAAATGTGTCATCTACTTGATTTTGTTCCCAAAACATGACAGCATCTACTTTTGATTTGTGTGCTGTCCCATCCCCCCAAATCTCATGTGTTAGGAGCAGGGCAGTACCTGTTCGTGTTGTAGATCTCATTCTGGGAGTTTGATTTTGGTGGATAACTCAAGTAGACAGGCAGTGTTAGGAGCAGGGCAGTACCTGTTCGTGTTGTAGATCTCGTTCTGGGATTTTTCAGGTGAATTCAACCGGTGCTGCCATGGCGATGGAGTCTTTCGTGGAGAAGAAGAGAGGAAGGATTGGGGATCGGGGGCAGGTAGGAGATCCCCTTTTATTCGTGTGGCTGTGCTCGCTCTCGATCTGTTTGGTTTTTGTGTTCCGTTTTTGGGCCGAACCGGAGTAATGGGCTTTTTTCGTGGTCGGGCTCTGGCCTTGCTGGACCGCGCACGTGAAAGTGGCCAGTCAAACGGCCGTTTGACCGCGCGGGCCGCGTGCGGGACGCGCGCGCACACGGCGTTCGTTCGATGGTTCGTTCGCTTCCGGATTCGCCAGATTGAAGCGGCTTCTGCCTAGTCGTGTCCTAATTTTAACGGTTTTCCTAAGAATTAATTTTAATGTTGAGTCAGGTCCTACACCGTCATGATTTATTTGTATGCTTATGACTTATGAGTTACTCTATGTTAACATAGTATGTGATTCGTGCTAATTATGAATTGCAACATGAGTTGCTACCGAGTTTTAATGACACGCGTCCCTCGTTGTACTGTGCTGAGAGCTGTTGATTCGCCGCGTGTCCGAGCGGGACAAGTCGTCTTCTTTCTCCCCCCATCCCCTTGCCGCAGAAACTGACTACCGCCTCTCTTACCTCCCCACGAATCGGAATTTCTTCTCTCCCGCCGCCAGCCAAGACGCTTCCTCCTGGATCCACTAGTTCGCCGTTTCGATTCCCTTCATTTGGACTCCGTCAGTCGACCGAGAACAACCCCCCCCCCCCCCCCCCCTTCTGTTCTGTTTCCCTGATTTCATTCTTTTCCTCTTATTACTTGTATCACTCGTGCAGTCGTGCTCATCTCATATTCTTCCAGCGCGTTAGGACTAATTGGGGCTACCGGATCCATCGGTCGAGCATGGAGCCTTCAGCACAGGGAGAGCCTTCTACTTCTGCATCGGTATGTAAACGTGTTGATTTCTACTTACTGTTACTGCACACCTTCCTATGCCTTGAAGAATTTGATGTTCAGATATTACCTGGTTCGATTAAGATCTAGTACAATCTTTTGTTGCAATGGTAGGTATGAGGCAGCCATAGTTCTTGCTAACTGCCTGATTTTCTGCCTGCCATCCCAAACCTGAACTTTCAACTACATATCCTTATCCTTCATCAGTACCGCTCTTCTTCCTTATCATATCATGGTTCATAGTTCTTCCTTACTTTTTAGTACAATAAAATTCGAGTTCAAGTGCGGAGGAAGGCTTTGGTGCCATCAACTTTACCACATTACACAACTCTTGTATTTTCTGACTATATCAATCTGTAAAAGTTGTAAGCATGCCTGTCAGGCTGTCACCAGTTGAAAAGTATTGAATTGATGCGCTTCATGTAGTTGCCATTCCTTTCACGAGGAAATTGGTCATCTACTCTTGTAGCCATTTTATCCAACGCCAATTATTTACTGGCAATTCCTCCAGTATTCTGAACCAAATTTGCTTGCTGTGTCTATTAATACCCACAATAATGCACTGAGCCAAGTTGCTAAGTGATTTTGCTTACTTGACCTTAGTCCTACGACAGGGTTATGTATCTGTTATGGAAGAGCATTCACCTCAATATGACCGACTGAAAGCCCCTGTGGTCATAGTTTTTCCGTTTTATCATTTCTTTTCGCTAACAAAGCGGCCACTGATAAATCATAAAATCTAGGTTGACGATAGCCAATCAGTCAATAGGGCTGAAGATTCACAACTCTTCCCCTCCGTCCCATCATTAGACCAAGCTGCATCTAATCTTGCCCAAATTGCTTCATATTTTACCCAGTGCCTCCCAGTGCCTGGTTACGCAGGTCAGTTTTCTTATTTTGGCAGAAGACTCTCTCATAAGCAAATTTATTCATGCCATAAATCTGTTTGAACCCCTTATTTCCTTTACTCTTTATTGCAGGAATACCTGAGGAAGGCCAAGAACTAGCAATACTTCAGCCTGTCTCAACTTCTGGCAGGCCTGCTCTTCAGACTTCTTCTGCAGAGTCGAATGGCAGTAGCTTGACTCCCAGTGAAATAAATTCCAGTGGAAGTACCTCTCAAGAAATCTCAGGGCAGATGGCACCATTTCGTGTTTTTCAGAATGGAGCTTCACTATTTCAAGGGTACAGAATTGCTCTGACATTTGCATATTATACTTCTCACATATATGTATTTTTTAATTGAAAACCAGTAGTGTTTTCTTATGCCTTGGAGATTAACTTGGAACAGAAGTATAATAGTGGATTGTCTATATTTCAATGCAGTCTTGTAGATCGTGCTCGGAAAACTGTACGTGGTTCGGCAGATGATATTGGATGGCTCCAGCGCGTTCAAAGCTTACCTTCAACTGAGGATGGGACGACCAGATTTTTGGAGATTCTTGACTCTGTGAGGTTGGAAAAAATAACAGACCAAATCTCAGTTTGTACAGCATGTAAAGAGTGCTTTTTATAACAACTGTGTTATGAGTTTAATCTTAAGTATTTATTTCACTCACCAGAAAAAATGAGCACAAGCTACCTGATTCGATGGTGTATTTGTTGCTTCCAGGTTAGTCTAGTGCTACTTCGATAGTGAAAGAAGTTTACAAAACTTTTGTGGTTACACATGCTGTTCTACTTTACAGGTTTATTTAGTAACCATGGGCCACTTTACTTTGTGAAGACAAAAGCCTACTTCTCCAAAATGGGTCTGGTTTGTCACATTGCTAAGATTCACAGTGAGGTGCTTACCAATATTAATCTGTGCTCTTCTCTTGATATTATTATTTTTCATCAAGTAATACATACCATGTCCTGCAGTCTTCAGTAAGTAAAAACGCAAGGGAGATAAAGGAATACATTGAAGAAATATACTGGGGATCAAGGAAACGTGTGCTGCTTCTCGGTCATAGCAAGGGTGGTGTAGATGCAGCGGCAGCTCTGTCACTCTACTGGCCGCAACTAAAAGACAAGGTTGCAGGTTTGGTACTAGCTCAAAGCCCATACGGAGGAAGCCCGGTCGCGTCAGACATCCTGAGAGATGGACAGCTTGGTGACTATGTCATGCTACGCAAACTTATGGAGATATTGGTTGCCAAAGTCCTCAAGGTATTTGCCTTGATCATTGCAGTCATTACCATATCAGCATACACAGCGGACGGCACAAATCTTAGTTCTCATAAGAATCATTGGCGTTTCTCTAGGGTGATCTGCAGGCGCTAGAAGATCTGACATACGAGAGGAGGAAAGAGTTCCTGTTGCAGCATCCGCTGCCTCCCGAGGTTCCAGTCGTATCATTCCACACGGAGGCAAGCATCACCCCCAGCGTGCTGACAGCCCTCTCTCATGTCGCGCACGTGGAGCTCCCAGTTGCCGCCGATGGCAACCCTGCGAGGATTCCGGTTGTGATGCCACTCTCAGCCGCACTGGCAGCATGCTCGCAGCTGCTGGTGGCAAGGTACGGCGAGAAGAGTGACGGTCTTGTGACGAGGAAGGATGCCGAAGTTCCTGGGTCGCTGGCGGTTCGACCAGAGCGGAAGCTGGACCATGCTTGGATGGTGTATTCTTCGATGAAAGAGGAGCCTGGTGACCAGGCGGACACGTCGCAGGTGTGCGAAGCCTTGCTGACTCTGCTCGTTGAGGTCGCGCAGAAGCGGAGGCATGAGACGGCCATGAAAGACGAATAATGAAACATGTTGGAGTTGTCGGCATAGATTTGTGTACTTGTTGATTACAAGGCTGTTGTTGGCTGTAGGGAGCTGTGTTAGGAAATCAGATCCTATCCTATGTTGAAACTGCTTCTGGTTGCCTTGCCGAAGCTAAGCTATGAATATGATAATAATCAGTGCACGTGCACATTGGACTTGTCCGACTAAGCTTTTTGTGTGTGCGCGCACAAGGTTCTGAAGGTAGATCCCTGCCTCTTGTTCCTTCTTATATATGCATACAAGAAGAGAATCACGAGAGCTGTAAATATCTTACTCAACTGCATTGGTGATGGTCTTATAGGGCTGGTACTTTTTGTGTTTAGTTTTTGAGAAGGGACAGAGGGTAACTGAATTCTTGGAACATGGTTTGTTTGTCATTAGTGTCAGGGCAGGAGAATATGGAATAACTGTGTGTTCCATAATAGGGGAAATTTTCAGAACATACCCAACTTCCTAGCCAATACTAGTTCCAAGTTTAAGAGAATCCCGAAAAGATTCAGGCAACGAACCCATCGATCGAACTCGACATAGGAAACGAAACCATCGATGAAACTCGACGTATGAAACGAAAGGACCGAAATCTTAGTGTTTTTATTATTAGGTATAATAAAGATATATATACACATAACATAGGTAACGAAAGAAAGACACCTTTCCCGAAATAATAAACTGACAGAAAGACACCGATGGAGGACATAATTGCTTAGCTAGTACTAGGTCGTTGCTTTTTCTCTAGCTCGTCTTCTATCAGGCACGTAACTCCTATCGCGACCATACCATACATTAGGCCAGTGCCAATGCAAGTCTCTTAGCGCGGTTTCATATGCATTTTGCTTATGTGGCAGTGTAGTTAATGAAGAGAGAGTATGAGGTTGTATCTTAGCTAAGATACAACCTTTGCACGCGGCCATAGGCAAAAAAGAGCTGCTAGCCCAATCACATGCATGCATGAGCTCCAAAACATTAAATTTAGATACAATCTCTAACAAACAATGCATTGGCACGATTGTTTCTTAAATTATTAATGCTCCTATAACAACGTGCTAAGAGACGATGCATTGGCACAGGCCTTATGGTCATTCCAATACCCACCGCCACCGCGGGTTCTGGGCCTTGTGTTAGCGCCACCAAGGTGGTGGTCCCGATGTCGATCAGTAGGCATAGCGCCGCCACGATCTCCTGCACATCCATCCATATAATAATTCACATTAATCAGTAGGCAGAAAAGGTTGAGGGTGGAGATACGTACCGAGCACACCCTTCCGAACGGCACCTCCTCCTCGTCGTTTTCGGGAGTCGCCGCCGGCTGCGCCTGCGCTCTAGTCTTGACGGCGGCGATGGCGCCTAACTCGAGGTCGACAACGGCAGCGGAGCTTGACGGAAACACCATCCTGACAGCTGAACAAACACCAAGTATGCGCGCGATCACCCAAGATATGGATGCCTCTGATTACTGCTTCGATCGAGTTACTAACTAGTAATAATTGTGTATGTCTAGTTTGGCTATGTATGTGTTTGTGTATATCTATATAAGAAAAGGCCTTCCGTGTGGCCGTACCGACTTGAAAGGACGAAAAGGTGAGGCGTTCCGTTTGTGTGGCGGACTGAAATCGAATTGGATCTGAGTCGGACGGACTACCGAATTCTACTCGACATTTCGCCCGGACCGGGAGTCGGACTGTGCATATCGCTCGGACCA
>QRDG01000212.1:177564-242864 GCA_012064385.1 Puccinellia tenuiflora | reverse complement strand
GGTAGCCGACATGTAATCATGTATAGCTGCTTTAAATTTCTTCCCCACCATGTTTCATATTGTTGGATAAATACAAAAGTGTCAACTGGATGGTCCCAGATAGGTTCTAAATATTATGCTATTATATGTTACTCTTAATTCTGTTAATTTCCAGTGAATAATTTCATTATTATGCTGCATTTTTTTTAGTGGTACTATAACAGGTATCCGCACTGTTCTAGATTGGAAAATCTTTAAATAATGTAGTATAACCATTCTAGTACCAGTTTAAACAGACAGTGAATTTAGAATGTTCTTAGTTGAAAGGAAACAATATAATAATTTTAGTATATGTTGGACGCCAATATAAGTGATTCTAAATATGAAACTATCCTGTTGCATTCATTTATGAATTTTGATATTAAGAACGAAAAACAGGAATGTTTCAGCTTTAATACTTATATCCAGCTTCAATAATGCTACTTTGAAGTGCATCGGCAGTCTGGTAATCCCTACGATTGCGTGCTTCAGTCCTCGCGATCACCATCTCCTGCACTTCTATTGGCACAATCGCAGACTCCCTCGGATCAGTTGTGGCAACATAAGCAGTAAAGCCATCACCATCTCCAATGTTTTGGTTATTAACCTGATAACACCAGTGAAACAGTGATCTGTGAGAATCATTGCTCGTCAAATCTTTTATATTGGTGATAAGCATATTTTCAGAATATCTGATCATGTCTGACCGGCAAAGTATTCAAGATAAATTGCACGCCCTCTGGTAGCGAGGATGGACGGTGGCTTGAGGATGCTGCAGGTAGTGATGGGATCGGGAAGTTGTAGAATGCGAGGATGCCCTGAGGAGAATAGATGTTTCTGTAGGAATGAGTTGAACATATATAGTCACATGTAACAACAACATTTTAATGCAAAAAAGCAGGGGTGTTTGTGGGTTTATGGTATTGGTTTGTAAGAAGAAACTGGTAGTAGTATGAAAAACTAAAATCCTGACCTCTGACAATTTTTGAAAACTTGCACTTACAAGTTCCACATTCTAAACATACAAATCAGTATTTATCAATACATTGTTCCTATGATCAGCTGAACTGTGTAGGAACTAAAGAAAGAAACAAGTTACCTCCAAATCAGCTCTCTGGATCCAGTTTAGGGCTGTTGCAACTAATTGGGCAGCTTCTGCTGGTGTTCTCGTGGGGTTCTGGCATTCTTATATGCCTCCAATATATTCTGGTACCTGTTCTTGTGCAGAGTAAAAGATCAAACTACTTCATTAGTTCTGTTCAGTGAAAATTCAAGTTAGTACCAATATCATACACTAATTGTCTGTAATAAGATACACCTGCTAGTACTATCCTTCTTCATCTTCTCTTTGACATTTTTTTTCAAGCCCCTTCTAATTAGTTGTTGCTAGCAGACAACTATTGGCAGTATTGTCCATATATTTGCACATGTCTATGCTAGTCGAAATAGTCTTTACTAAAACAAGCACATACTGTATAAAATTATGACTGAATCAGAATAAGGACAAAATTGAGTTTGCATGTCCTCTCCACTCATCTAATCATAATTGATCAACAAATCATCTTCAATCTTCTGAAGAATGTGGAAAGAAGTAGACCTATGCACAATGTAAAAATAAGTTAGGAACTTCCAATTTCTCAATTTCGAAAACTAGGTAGACCTCACCAAGACACCAATCTGCTCGTAATTTGCTCTGCTCCCTTTCTCTCACTATTTCAAATCAGATGTTTGGATAGGTATGGATCACCTTATTGTAAGAAAAGTCAAAAAGCATTTGGGAGGGATCCTATGAAGAAATTTATTTTGATTCTGATAATGACCCCAACTTGTAAAGTCTAAGTTAGTGCAGACCATTCAAATTTTGTTAACAGCCATAGGCCTTAAATCTATTAGCCTAGAGGAAACAAACAAACTTCACAATCAATAACTCGATAGACAATAGGTACACCAAATATTCTAATTATTACTAAAAATCAACTTGAGAGCCTTTTAGAGCTACTACCTACCATTTAATCTGTACTTTCTTGGACGCGGTAACGTGCTGTCGGAGCCCTTCAGGAACCTAATATATGACAAAGTATCCTTCAGACATGCCGCGTCATAAGAAAGAGAGAGGCAAAAAGAGATGACTGAACTTGCCATATGCGTCATTGTGTCATCAATTGTAAAGCATTTGCAAGTAACTCATCCAAATGCTAGTTGTTGCAATGTGGCATGCTTCAGTTTTGATATTACTATTGAACCTACTGATCCATATGTCAACAGGAAATAGGCACAGAAGAATAAAGGCTGACTCAAAAAATAAGTCGGATTGCAAAATTTCCCAAACAAATCATGCCCATGCAGTGGGAAAACCGCATAAGAAGTGTTGCGATTATGGTTCTATAACCTTAGATTTTCTAAGAGTGCAGATGTTTATCTTGATCGATTTTTGTGAGGGAAGAATTTTTCAACCGTAGAAAGGCCAAAGGTGGAGAGACAAAAAATAGACATAAAAGGTGATGTAACCCTCTCATCAAAAATTCCAAACATGCAACACACCAATTGAAGAAACTCGTCGTTGACAATCTTGTAGTCAGATAATTAATCTGAATAATCTGTGACCGTGCACGCAGACTTACAGTACAGTAAAGTTGAAGCTGAAAGCCTGAAACACCTTGTACTAAATACTCCAGTACCTAGGCTAGGAGACTGGAGACTCAATCAGACTAGACAAGGAATGCATGCACAAGACGGATATGCAGATTGCAGAGTGGTAGGTCGGGTTTTAGTTACCATGGACGCGTTCTCGAAGTTGAGGAGGTCGTGCGCCAGTGCGGCGACGCCATGGCCATGAGCTTCCTGCTGCTGGGGGCAGTGAGGCGGGTACTGGGGCCTGGAGGCTGGACGGTAGTAGGGTAGTAGGGTCTGTCTCTTCCTCCTCTCCCCTGAAGCACTTCAGGATGTTCCCCATGGTGATGGATTCCTTCTTCTTGCTCTAGCTCTCTGCTGCTTCTCTTGTGAAGTGTGATGATGGCGGAGCTTCCCCCCACTTTTCAGAATCCCAGCCCAGTGGAGTGGACTAAAGTAATAAAGAGTGATGTGATGCGACGGTGGGGTCTGGCCAACTGCTGCTAGGAAAGAAAAGCAGAGTAGACTGGACTAGACCTTCATTTGGCTGCCTGGCTGGTAGTGGTAGAGGCGTAGAGCAATAAACAACTATGGAAGATTGACTTGGGTTGACCGCTTAAGCACGGTATACAGCATGCGATTTTTTCCACTAGATAATGGTATTCAAGATTATTGACTGAAATCCACATCCATTTCATATTTTTTTAGTCCATGCACAACTCACGGTTCTCATTAGTAGTTTTTTGAGTTATGTTTCTCATTTCATGGCTTTGAGAAATTCTTAATGGTGTAGCTCACCATTTTAGAGAAAGATATTGAAAAAATCAGTTTTTGTCTCTTTATTTTTTTGGTAAGGATTATACCCCCCAAGATTTTAAAAGCTGCTTTCAAAATAATTACATATGGGTTTTGCAGAAATTTTCCATGTTGGAGCTCATGATTTTAGATGAACTTTGGAATGATCAAAATTTGATGTCTTTGCCATCTCTTCTTTTCCCGGGATGCTTCTACGCCTTAGGCCCGAAACAATGACGCAGACTGAGAAAATTCTATCTCAAAACTATATCAGGATAAATCATTGTTGGCTCCAAGCAAAACAGCATGGGGTTGGCCATATATTCCCTTGTTGTCAGTTTGACAGGAAAATTTATCGTTTCGGTAAGTAGAATTTGACACATCAGCCTCAATCGCAACCCAGCACAAGAATGTAGCTTATATAGTACTCCCTTCCAAGAGGCATTGGCATTTGGCATGTTCACTTCAGATGAACCTGAAGATCCCTTGGGGAAAAAAATGGTCCTCTGTGGGTCAGAATAAACTACGCTCGGAATCCGTGCTAATTCTTTGCTGGATGTAACCCTTTTATCTAGCTCGCTCTGTACTATTATTGAATGGTAGAAAAAAAGATAAAGATAGATTAAAAAATAGACAGCGAACATAAATGACTGACGGAACACCTCTGTAAGTTAAACATTGGTGTAAGGTTGAGGGGATTAAATACATTCATAAATTATTCCCTGTGTTCTAGCAAACCAATGTTGGCTTCTTCAGAATCAACATTTGTAGTCAATTGCTGAGTTAAAGTTTTTGCTTGAGTTCATCACGCTTTCTTGGCCTTGGGCTTAGGTGGCGGTGGGCAGGAACACGGCCTTGAAGGTCCATGCAGCAAGAATGGCACCAATAAAGGGGCATATCCAGTATACGTACAGCTGCTCCCAGGTGTTGTGCCGATTGTTAACATATGCCCAGCCAAACGCCTGCACATGACATTTCAAAGAAATCAGTTACCAGGAACTGAATGAGAAGACACAAGCTTTCCATGCTATTCAAAATGAGCATCAACTTAAATGCTCAAATCAGATTATACTAGATGAGCAATGGCATACATCAGCATGAATCCAAATTTTAATACTGCTTAGCAAGAATCATCAACTCTGTCAGATCTGACATTGTATCAAGTTTTTGATGTGCACAAGGTAACTTTTCCCATAATAACTAATTGATGGTAGCATACAACTAAACGCAGTAACAAACTTTGCCGTAGCATGCATCGGGTTGTTTCCCTTCTATTTTGCCGTAGAATGTTATCCAGTGAAAGTTAACTACAGAGCATTTTCTCTTCTAGAGTTGGAAATGTTGACAAGTTCACAACGTTTCATCAATGAGTCAATTGCATTGGCAGTTTCACTATTAGGAATTCACTAGTGATGTACCCAGTGAAAGTCCATTGCATAGGTGTGTCTATTGCATATTTGTGCCCCTTATATGTGGCCTCCTTAAAATTCCACAATAGCACATAACTGTAGTATATGTTCAACACTCATCCGGTTATTCATGTCTCTGGTGTGCCAGTTAACAGCAATGCTTTTCAATATGTCAAGTGAGAATAGTACATTACAGTTGTCAACAAAGCATTGGATTCGGTTGACTTGTAGGTTCTGCGTGATCATGTTTTTCAATATGGCAAGTGAGAATACAGATTGTATCTTGATGTCATATTTCAGAACTATATATATAGGCTTAGACTGCGCGAACGCAGATGAACAGGTCGAAGGGGAACTGAAATGAGTAATTAACATTTGCATCACCAAATCAGCCAGTGGTCCCAAAAAGACAATAAATCAGCTTGGCAACTCTGATTGAGGTTCAGTTCAGTGTCGGGGTTGCAGTTCAATAGATAAGCTTGGCAATCAAGTGAACAAAAGAGTGAGTGAGTGTGCTGTGTCACTGTGAGTGAGTTAGGGTGTGTTTGGTTCACTGGTTATCTCTCAAATGGCTAGGGATAGCCACTTTTTAGCTGGTTGCCATTTGTTTGGTTTGGTGGATGAAGGGGATAGGGATAACCAGATTTAGAGAATATTCCTTCAAAACGCTGGTTGAGCCCATCCGGCAAAAAGTGGCGGACGAGCGCAACCTGACATGGTTATGATCATCGGGTCCCACCTGTCGGGCACCTGGTGACCATTACTCGAAGGAATTCATTGGCAAGCATATCTAAAGGAAGGCCCAGACCCAGGTAAAGGGCAGCGCAAGATCCCTTGTTGGGCCAGGTTAGGGTTAGGGTTACGTTTAGACCTTATAAACCTACCCGGATACGGACACCCGAGACCCAGCCTACTATAAAGGCTGGGAGGAGCCGCCGGGGAGAGGGTACCCTAGATCGCATCGCTACCATAAGCCCTTACGGCGATATTGTAACACAAACCAGCAAGAGAATACAGATCGTTTACCTCACCGGGGATCCGAACCTCCGGCGATTTCCTGTGTTCCTTGTTAGCCGCCGGTGTCACCCACGTCATGAAGTTCTCGATAAACCCAAGTCCCTCAAGGAGGGGCACTGCCGAGTTGATCCCTCGACAGTTGGCGCCGTCTGTGGGAACCCTCGATGTGGGAATCCAGGCATCTGCGGCCCCTTCACTGACAATCCAAGATCCCGCGGGTTGGACGACCCGATCTACTTCGGCTCCCTCTGCTCACCCCGCATGCGCAGGAGGCGCAGGCGATCTTCAACTCCCTGCGGGGCAGCGTCTCCCTGACGTTTGGAATCGTGCGACTCCTGGCAGATCGGCACGGTATCCTTCGTTTACCTGACGCCGTTCGAGCAGCAACGACGGATTCAGCTCTTCACCACCCAGCCCATCTTGCCTCCGGCACCCTTCGGACGGCTCCACCGCGACCCCCGGAAACGGTTGAGTCCAGATCTTCATCGCCAATCTCGCTCCGGAACACCCTTCGGACGGCTCCACCAGCTCCCGGGAACGGCTGAGTCCAGATTTTCATCGCCAACTCCCCTCCTGGAGTACCCCCAAGCGGTCTCATCGACGACCCCCTGGAAACAGCCAGGTCCGAGTGCTCGTCGCTCTACCTCGACGATGTTGTGTACGCGAGGACGTCACTAGTCCCGTCGATCCGACGCTGACGAGCACGCCCAGAGCAAAAACCGCTTCCTCGGCTCAGTGAAAACCACCACAACCCCGCTCTATCCAAATCTGCATGATTAGCGAGAGGACCGTGGACTCGCAAGGATCACGGGATCCCCGAGAAACCATCACAATCGGCGAAGCCGCAATGGCCAGGATAAAGGCGGCTATGCAAGACGCAACTCCGCTCGGACCCGACGCAACGAGGGAAGAGCTTATGGTTTACCATCACCTCTCCACGACCAGGCCAAGCGCTTGAAGAGACGAAGAGCAGAACTTGACGACCGACAGCGCCGCGCACAAAAATCAAGTGAGCGGAGGGCAGCGTTATCGTCCCTTCGCTCCTCCGCTTCAGTGCACACCCCTAGGAAGCGGGGACACACCCCCGCATCGTTCAAGACTCGGCGACATGCCCGAGGGGTCTAGACGGGAAACGACCGAAGCCTCGAGTCCTCCTCAACACGGTAGACGCAAACGGCTGTGTACTACCCAAAACACCGCAAGATGCTGCCATGGCGTTGGCGACATATTTGCTCACCACGCAGCCTCAAGATGACGATCCGCGAGCAGAACTGCACAGGCAGATGATACTAGGGAGTGGTGGCATGCTCAGAACCGCGTTGCAAGCTGCCGGGCCACCGGCCACAGCGGTAGAACCAGCGCACCCACCGCCCAGACGCGAACGCCATCGAGAGCCTCACCTCGGTATCACGCCGAGCCTCGGCAGGAGCACCCAACAATGACAGCACATGACAGACGTGCGCAGGAAACAGTGGATCGGAACCGCCGAGCACTGGTGAGGACCGTAGCATGGCTCCACGTGTGGTAGTCGAGCAGAACCACACAAGGCGCGAGGAGAACCGAGAGCGCCAGACCCGGAGGAAGAGGAAGACGAGCCGTGCGGAGCCAAGTGTTTTATCCGTCGCATACGCGAGTCCCCATGCCAACAGGGTTCAAGTTGACATCGGAAACCAAAATACGACGGACTGCAGGAGCCGAAAACCTGGATAGAAGATTACCTCATGGCGGTACAATGCCAGGGCGGTACACGGAACACAGCGATGCAGTATCTGCACTGCAGCTTACGGGTTCGGCACGTGCATGGCTAAGAGTCTACCCGCAGACACCATCGGGTCCTGGAACGACTTAGTCACCACGTTCACCCAAAACTTTCAGGGCACGTATAAACGCCCGGCCACGGCGGAAGAGCTCAGAACCTGCGTCCAGGATCAAGTGAGTCACTGCGCTCCTATATCCAGCGCTGGACAATAATGAAGAACACCGTGGAGGAAATATCAGAGGAAAACGCAGTGGACGCCTTTGCACGAGGATTGCGAAGGCGAGAGCTCAAGGAGAACTGGGGCGACGGAAGCCGAAGACGGTAGCCCAGCTGATGGATGTCGCTAATGACTGGGCAAACGGTGAGGATTACATGCGCAATGACCGCCCAGGGGGCACGACGTCGTGACTATCAGCAAACTCGGGCGAAGCCGCAGCTACGACCCCAGGAAAAAGAGGAAGTTCCCCAACTTTGACCCGAAGAGCTAGCCGAGATGGTAGCGGCAGGTTTCCACAACGATCAAGAAGGGAATCGCCGCAGGAGAGAATGGCGGCAGCGACAACCTGAGCAAGACGGAGAGCAAATGCTCACAGGTCCATGCCCTTTCCACCCATACAAGGATGAGCACGGCAACATTAGTTCGGGTCATCAACTGAAAGAATGCCGCAAGTTTGAGAAGTTATTAGCGGCATACAGGGATCCATCAAGCCGCGCAGAACAAAGGGTTTCATCAATCCCGGGAGTGATGGTGCAAGATGCACCCGAGGCGCTACCACTCCCCCCGCCGCAACTGGCATCCGTAATCCAGCGGGTACCACCACCTCAGCAATTACTACCACCCCCGGCTGCGGCAGAACCTTTCCCCGCCCCGGTCGGTCATGTAGGAATGATACAAAAGGGACGTCCCTCGAACAGGACCCAAAATTTGATAACCCGACAGGTGAATCTAGCGGTGTCAGCACCCCCAGCCACTCCTGACTACCTCAATTGGTCCGAGTACAGGATCGCATTCTCAAGAGAGGACCACCCACCCCAGGTGCCGCGACCAGGTCACGCCCCCTAGTACTCGGAGCCCAAATCGGTGGAAGCGGCATTAACATCATCTACGCCAGACACTGCGCCGCATGAAGATCTCGCTCGCAGCTAGCCTCGTAGACTCGACACTTTCGGCTCGCTCACACTCTTCGTCGCTCACCCCACCTTCCCCAAAAAACACACCCTATTTTCTATGGCGGCGGCTCCAGATCAAGCTGACAGCGGCGGCGCATCAAGGGTGGCAACCACGGGCGTGAGTCTCTTCCTCCCCTTTTTCGTTCTTCAATTTCTACAGATCGAGGCGACGACGGTGGACCATCAGGGGGACGACTGCCGGTGGCCGCCTGGAGTTTGATGTTCTTGCGGCGGCGAGCAGGATGCCGTGCAGTGCCGGACAGGCCGCCGCGCAGCGCCATCGGCTCCTCGTTGACTCTAGTATGGCGGCCGGCACAGTACCTACAGTCCTACAGATGCATGAGCCATGCATCCTCCGGCGGCCGCTTGCTTGGCAAATTGACGAGTTCAGCGTCCGCATCGTTGGACAGATGCGGCATAGATTCCTTATCCGATCTGAACATGCATCTGAGCTCTAGATCTGTTAGATGTTTGTCTACGATAGATTAGTTTTAACTTCTAAGACTCAATTCTGTAATGTATCTGAATACTAGTCGAATACTAGTCGATAGTCACACTGATCAGGTTTATTTTCATTTTTTATTTGTAGAAAACTAGCGCAGTCATGGATATATAAAGGGATGATTCTTTGTTCTTCTACTGAATGCTAGTCCAATCTCAAGAACTAGCGATGTGTATGTATATGCATAGCAACATGATATATATGCAAGTTGGTCATATATGAATTTTGAGTATATACACATTCTATAAAATGTCCCTTTCAAACCTATGAAATATTTCCGTTGCTCAATGTGAAATATAGAGGGTAATCTCACCACCTCAATTAAAGAGAGTCATCACAACAAGCTATCCACTCCCATCCCTCTAACCAAACACAAAATTGGTTATCCATAACCACTTCTTATCCTTCCAACCAAACATAAAAATTGGCTATCCCTAACCAGGTGGTTGGGGATATCCTCATCCCCAAATCATATTCCCTGAACCAAACACACCCTTAGTGTACTCATGAAGACTACATTACAGTTGTCAACAAAGCATTGAACAGTTGACTTGTAGGTTCTGCGATTAAGTGATCATGTTTTCAGTATGGCATGTGAGAATACAGACTGTATCTTGATGTCATATTTCAGAAGCATATAGGCTTTGACTACCCAAATGCAGATGAACGGGTCCAAGGGGAACTGAAACGAATAAGTAACATCTGTATCACCAAATCAGTCAGTGGACCCAAAAAGACAATAAATCAGCTTCGCAACTCTGATTGGGGTTCAGTTCAGTGTCGGGGGTTGAAATCAAGTGAAAAAAAAAAGAGAGTGAGTGTGTGTAGCTTACGTTGGCAGGGTTCATTGAGGGGCCGGTGTATGCAGCGCCGGTGAGGACGAGGCTGACGGTGGAGACGGAGAGCATCGCTGTCTTGACGATGGGGTTGCGGGGTCCCTTGACGATGATGCAGAGGACGGCGAAGGTGATGACGAAGGTGAGCACCCCTTCCGCGACGGCGCCGGTGTGCGGATCCACCTTGAGCGAGGGGCCACCGAGCATGTGCTTGTACTTTTCCGGCATGAGCTCCGAGATGGCCAGAGCTCCGCCCACGGCGCCGGCGGCCTGCCAACCAAGCAACACAGATTTAATTAAATTTGCGTCGGCTGTTGCTCCTCTTACTGATTGGATTTGATTTGCCGAGAAAGAAGGTACATAAACAAAAGTCGCATACAGACCTGTGCTGGCAGGCGGAGCGCGATAGAGAAGAGCGAGGGGTTGGTGAGGCCCGCGGCGTAGAAGGCGGCAACGCCGGTGGGGTTGAAGCTGGCGCCGCCGAGGACGTCGCAGAGGAGGTTGAAGGCGAAGAGGAGTAGGGTGAGGATGGAGACGGTGACGAGGAGGGCGTAGTGGATCCCCTCGTGCAGGCTGAGGTAGGTGGTGACGGCCGCCGTGGAGGCGCCGAGGGTGGAGACGCAGAGCACCCACAGGAAGGTCACCACGCCGTCCGCCGCCGCCGCCCGCACAGCCGCACCCATCGCCATGGCAGCGATCCTTCCGTGTGCTCGACACAGAGAGAAAGGAGGAAAGAGGAGGAGGAGATTGGACTGGAAGCACGCCCTCCGTCCCTCTCGCCTAACAACCCAACCAAACCCCGATGATACTGCTATCCTATATACACAACCTGGATTTTAAATCCAAAAGGGGTACTACTGATTGATCCTTGTACGCCTTGGGCCCAAACCCAACAAAAGTGTGTGTGTTTTTTTTCAATATTTTTTATTTACAGAAGTTTTGAAATATATTTCCACCTATTTTCTTCATGTCATCCCGGTCCCGCCCATTTTCTTCCCGGCATCTCTCTTCTGCGCTTGTTCTTCTCACCATTTCTTTTCAAACCTCATCCGATAAAATCCCATCACCATGTGTTTTGATGCATCGGTGTGTTGGTTGGCGAGCTTTGTGTAGCATTAGAACATGTCGGTTGATCCTTCATTTCGTGGACTTTCTCCAAATATGTCTTATTTGATTGTGTACGGTGATGTACAAATGAAGAAGGGTAATAGGATGAGAGAGATCCCAACAGTGTCGCACGACGAATTAATTAGTAGCAATAGCCATCTCATTAAATTTCGCAAAGATGGCTTCCCGTAGTGGAGTCCAGAAGAAATACAACAAGAACTTTTAAGGTTGCATGCTAAGTGGAACAGGTTGATTGAGCTCAAACATATCTAGGTGCGGCTTCATATGTTGCATGTCTCTCCTATGCCGAGAAAATTTAGGTCTTCACCGGAGGAATATGCCTTTCACACTAACGGAATTGTTATTACAATCTTCATTAGTTTCATAGTGTTAATATTTTGTCTGTCTGGTATTTGTAATGTGTAGAATTACTTTGAGGACGAAAAGTTGATGAACAAAAAGAGTGATTGTGTACATGAACCTTCTATGGGGTGATTTATCCAACAGGAGTCAGCATCCGGCGAGATATTAGAGCATTACATCACTGTAGAGGGCTACATCATCAAAGGGTGGAATAGCAACATGTCGTGAATGGAAGGATGATGAGGATGAGGACTTCATACATAATAAATGAGTGCATGTCAGGCCCAATGGTAAAAGTGGTGGATCATCGAAGCTTGTCATTGAGGAGAATAGTGATGATGATTCATGCCTAGTAAACAAGCGGAGGTTAGACCCAAGAGTAAGAGTGGTAAAATCATCGAAGCCTGTCACCGAGGAGAATAGTGATGATGATTCTATGCCTCCTAAATGAGCGCATGTCAGACCCAGGGGTAAGAGTGTTGGATCATCGAAGGTTTTCGCTGCTGACAATAGTGATCATGACTTCATGTAGTGTTTTTTTTAGGGATGACTTCATGCAAGGTTTGTGAAGTAGTGTGGTGTATCTAAATTTCATTTGTAGTTGTTAGTTTCAGCATGCATATGTATCTTAACTTCTTGTTGTAGTATGTTCGAAACATATCTTAGTTTGTAGTAATCATAATAAATGTCTGAAAGAATAGAAATATGTCTGATACATATAGAGAGATCTAATTGATGCTATGTCCATGTGAACACAGATGGTCCAATGTTGGCCCCAAATCTGGAGAGGAAAGAAATTCTGAACCACACCTAACTGCTGCAGTTATTTAGAGGTTGTCAACATACTTAAGATGAGAAGGCCCTTTCTACTAGCTATGTGAGACGCTTAAAGAGAGGCGTTTGCATTAGATACACTCCAGGGTGGAAGGACCAGTAGAAATGCTCCTTCTTGTTGTACGTCATAACGGAGGTTTAGATTGAGTGACAACACATGAGGAGATCCACAAAAACAATGTGAAAGTGCATGGTTGCCCCCATGTGTGGTTTTGGTAATTAATGACAATCTCTATGGACTAATGTTTGCATTGAGCTATATTTGTAGGTGTGTCCATTTACGTTGCTTGATCTCCATATGTTGGAATCAAGGCTAAGGGAAGAAAAAGAAGAAGAGTTTGTGTTGATCAAGGCTAAGTGCGGGTTGATCAACACTCATGTCCAAGTGAAGATATGCCGAAGAGTGCTTCTCCCATATTGGTGTATGGGGGAGCAACATGTGAATCTTCACCAAGCAAAGCGCAATCAAGAAAGGTGGTGCGTCTTGAGGAGATGAAGATCGTCTTCTTCGACCTCAAGTGGATTTATGCGCAAGGCAAAGGTATGATCTTGATAGGGTTTCTATTTTACCGGTCTCATGATGTTAGTGAGAGACCGGATTATAGGATAGTTAACCGTACTATCAAGAGGGGCTCTCGACCGAATATCTTGATCGTATCGTAGTAGAGAGCACAAACCTTTGCATCTTTGCAATCATCTTTCTTGGTTGTTATTTGGATTTTATCCATGTGAGAATTTAGAGCTTGTGTTCATCTCCATACCAAGCTCTAGTTCATCAAAAATGGATTTCATGAATATCTTCTTGCGTTTTTTATATTGGAGGTTTTACCAGTTTGTCTCTTCTAAGAGAGGTCAAACTCTCTCCTTATGATTTCCTCCTCACATGATTGACTATGATTTGTATATGCATGATCTTGTAGGGTTTGTGATTATCTTTGAAACAAGCTCAATATCATAGAAAACGGAGTCTTGATGAAAAACTTGTTGGTTTTTTATGTTGGAGAATTTACCGGTTGTTCCTTTTTAGAGAAGGTTTACCTTTCTAAATTTGGTTTTATTCTCCATTGTAGGAATATGATGTTTATCTGCATGATCTTGTAGAGCTCTTCGTTGCGGTTCCAACGAGCCCTAGATCATCGAAATCGGAGTCCGGGTGAAAAAGTTATTGCAGTTTTTGTTTTGTTGTTTTTGCAGTTTTTCTGTAGGCCGGAGTCTCCGGCCCTAGACCGGAGTCTCCGGTCTGAAACTTTGTTTTTTCGTTGAACGGGTGGCGCGGCTCTGTTGCCCTGCCGGAGACACCCCGGAATGACCCCGGAGTCTCCGGTTTGGGCAGACCGGAGTCTCCGGGGTAAGTTTCCTGCAACGGCTCTTTTTCGTGGGGACCTATAAAAGGCCCCCTTCTTCCCCAAAGTGACGAGAGCTTCTTATCACATCTTTACCCCCTATTGTTGACCTCTTTAAGCTTGGTTTTCTCTCTATTCCTCCATGATTCTTGCCTCAAATTAGAGGGAAAAGAGAGAGGAGATCTAGATCTACATTTCCACCAATCCATCTCTCCTCTAAGTAAGGGGAACCCTTTCGATCTAGATCTTGGAGATTCATTTGTTGAGTTCTTCTTTGTTCTTCCTCTCTTCTCCCCCCATAAGCATTAGTTGCTTTTGGTGGGATTTGGGAGTGAAGGATTTGAGCACTTCTTGTGTTCTTGCCATTGCATTTGTTGCATAGGTTTGTGCTCTCCACGAAGGTTCGTGGGATCGAAGTTGAGAAGCTTGTTACTCTTGGGTGCATTGTGTTCCCAAGAGCTTTGTGCCTCTTGGGTGCATTATGTACCCTAGATGGTGGTGGTGCCATGAAGACTTCGATTTGTGAAGCTTCGGCAAGATTTGGGAGCCCCCAATTGAGTTGTGGGTGTGTGCCCCAAAAGTTGTAAAGGCTCCGGATTCCGCCTCGAAGGATTCCGATAGTGGAAGGTGAACCAAACCCTTGGGTGCGGTTCATCGGAGAATAGGGTGAGGCCTTTGTGGCATCTTGAGTAGGCCTCTTGTGGCGAGCTCACACCCCTCCAACGAGACGTACTCCCTTAACAAGGAGGAACTCGGGAATACATCCTCGTCTCCGCGTGCCTCGGTTATTTCTATACCCGAACTTTTTCTTATGCAACTTACATTGTGATAGCCTTCGTGCTTGAAGTTCTATATCTAGTTATCACCTTGTTGCTTGCCTTGCTTAGCATAAGTTGTTGGTGCACATAGGTGAGCCTAGTAATTAGGTTGTTGGCTTGTTAATTTAAACACATAGTTTTATTCCGCAATTATCAAGCCTTAAATTGAAAAGGTGTAATCGCCTATTCACCCCCCCCCCTCTAGGCGACATCTCGGCATAGTTTGTTCTTTCAATTGGTATCAGAGCCTCGTCTCTCTTGTTTGGCTTTACCGCCTAGAGAGTAAAGATGTCGTTTAGAGGATTAGTGCACGATCACATGTTTATATTCAATGGCATAAATTTTAATGTTTGGAAAACTCATATGCTTAGTCACTTACGGGTCTTGGACCCCAATATTGAGCGTATCTTCGATATAGGTTTTTGTCCTCCAAAGGATTACGAAATTACGACTTTAGAGGATGAGAAAAACTTATATCTAGATGCGCTAGCTTCTAATGAGTTTTGCAAATTTGTGAGTGTTGTAGTTTTCGAGTCAATCATGCCTCTCCGAGACGCTCATGAGCTTTGGACCAAGCTTCAAGATAAATATGGAGTGTCCAACTCTATTGAGGATGATTGCTCTCCCTCCACCTCCGGCCGTGACGAGTTCTCGTCTTCGTCTACTTCACCAAAATGTGGTAAGCCACAAACTAATGTGATGGTGAGTAGTGATAGGTTTTGCAATATTGATAGTGAGCTCATTATTGATGATCATTTATCTCTATCTTGTTGCAATGCTTCATCTTTGGACCTAAACACACATAGCACTATAAATGATTTACATGCTAGTGTTTATAGTCCTTGCATATCATAAAAAAATTGCTTGGATAAATCTCTTTATGATATGCTTGCTTTATCTTGTTGCCATGATAAAAATGATTGTGTTCCCTCTAACTCTTGCATGAATAACAATGTAGAGGAAACCCAATTTTCTATGCAACAAGATGTGAACTTGAGTAGTTCAAAAATTAATTGTTCCTCTTCATCCACCTCTCATTGCCTTATGGCTAAATCTTCTTCTAGCAATGGTAATGATAATGATAACAATGATGAAAAAGATGATGAGGAAAATAATGATGCTCTCCTTCATGATAAAGGTGTAATGATTCTTAAGGCTCTTTCAAAAAAATAAAAATGCTTGTGATAACCTCTATGAAATCATGAGTGCCCTTGTTGAGTGCGGGGAAACTATTGAGGCTTTGGAAGCAAGCCTTGAAGAAAAGGGTAAGATTGAAAGAGATGATGCTATGGAGAAGGCATCGCTAGAAGATGCTCTTGAGGAAGAGCAAGAGACTCGTGCTTCTCTTGAGGAGAAACTAGAATCTATTGAGGAGTCTCATAATGAAATAATTGCTAAAATCATTAAAGAACGTGACCATGCTCATGCTAAATATAAAGTCACGAAAAAGGAAAATGCTAGATTAAATGAATAGCTTGCTAAGCTTTCTTCTTCTATTTCTAATGTTAATGATGTTTGTGCTACTAACTCCATTTCTTGTGAAGCATCTATTTTGAAGGAGAATGTTGAGCTAAGGGCTCAACTTGAGTTGCTAACTAGCAAGTATGGGAAGTTGGAAGGAAGTCATGAAAAGCTTTCTAGATCTAATGATGATCTTCTAGCATCCTATGCTAGTCTAAAGTTAGCTCATGAGGCTATCACTACCAAGGTAACATCTTGTGAGCCTCATGTGGGTAATAGCACAACTTTAACTAAAAATGCTATATTGCCATGTGCTAGTCCTAGTAGTTCATCCACTCAAAATGTTGGAACATCATGTGATGAATTACTTGCTTTGCCTTGTTGCTCTAACAATGAAACTTCTACTTCCTCTAGTGCTTTTGTTGCCACTAACCATGTAGAGGAAATAAAAGACCTCAAGGCCCAAGTCGCTTCGTTGAAGAAAGACTTGGAAAAGCGTCATGAAGGGAAGAGTGCACTTGACAACGTGTTGAGTGTGCAACAATCCCGCAATGACAAGAGTGGACTTGGATTCAACTCCAACAACAAGAACAAGTCCAAGATTGATAAGAAGAAGGGCCAAGTTCAAGTCAAGAATCCGGCCAAGATCATTTGCTTCAAGTGCAAGCTAGAAGGGCACCATGTTCGGGATTGCCCAATGAAGAAGAAGCCTCTTAGTGAGAAGCAACTAGGGAAGCGGCCCCTTGTTCAATCTCGTGCTCAACCACGAGTTGAACAAAGGCCACCTCCTAAGAAGACTCAAGTCAACACTTATCAAGTTGAGGAGCCTATTAAGAAGAAAGAGAAGAGTCGATGTTGCTACCGTTGCCGTGGCAAGGGTCATTTTGCTTCTTCATGCACTAACGGTACCTCATCCAACCCTATCATTATTAATGATGCATATTCTCTTGGGAAGGATAGAATTGGCAATGTGTTTGCCAAATATGTGGGAACTCAAAGTGGTGTCAAGAAAAGAACCATTTGGGTTGCCAAGCCTATTGTGACTAACCTCTTAGGACCCAACTTGGTTGGGGACCAACAAGCTTCAACTTGATCAATAGGTGTTGGTGGAGGACATTGGTGACTTGGCTTCTTTTGAAGAATTAAGGGATCTTCATGGTTATATTTCCTCAAGCCAAGTCAATTGGAATATATTGCTCTATCTCATATCCAATGCTTCCTCCTTGCGGTAACTTGTATCAAAAATCATATATACATTGAAAGTTGCTTGCTCCCTTGCATGTGTTAGTTTTGTTCCTAGCATGTGCTTGTATATGATATGCTACTTTCCTACTTGTCTTGTTATTCAAGGTTGTGTATGATAGTTGTGTATCATGTATGTGTAACTTTGTGTTGAGCTTTATTGGATCTTGTGTGGATTTCATTTGGCTCTTTGAGATATTAATGTACTATCCCATTTTGGGGGAGTGATGTGCTTTGTGCACTTCACAAACCTAAAAATGTGTGTACATGAGGCACACCACCTAGTATTGATATTTCAATATTATCTAGTTACTATGTGGTATGTCATATTCATGAGAAATTCAAATTCTATAATGTCCATTAATTTCTCTAGTTGGTTTTATTTGCCTCTTGCTTAGATAAAATGAATTATCACATTATGGGGGAGTAATAAGCTATGTGCCTATTACAATCCCACAAAATGTGAACATTTGAGGTTTGCCACTTAGATTTGATATTGCAAATTATCTTATTCCTATGTGGCATGTTGGCTCGAACAAGTTCCATTTTTTTCTTTTTGATTATCCTTTAGATCTTGTTTGTGTGAGTTTGCTTGGTGTGGTTTTTCTCTAATATGCACTTCCATATATTATTTGAGAAACCATTTGTTTCATATTATTCTAACCATGGCTTTGCCGGTTGTTCCGGATAGTTGAAACTACCAACAAACCTTTTCGAAATAAAACACCATATTTCTTATCTCTTATGTTTTATTTCTTATCTCTTGCCATATGCTTGTTTGTTGTGAAGTTGGTCTTGAACATCATTCCTATATACCACCGAGAAATTTCTCTATATACTCCTTGTCCATGACAAGTGATACTAGTAATTGTGGTGGATTTTGTAGACCATCATCATAATGGCTCTTGCGTTGAATTGACTTATTTATTGCCTTCCTTGCCTCTTGCATGGATCCTAATCTTCAATTGGTAGTGTTTAGTGTTGTAAATAAAATATGGAGAGTAATGATCCCTTGTGTGTGCATTTTGTATTCAAATGCAAATATCTAAGATAATGCATTAATCTGGGGGAGCATTCCTTTTTATTTAGAACACTATCCTATCTATCAATATTTGATCCTTTCAATTGTCATGTAATTCTTTATCTTATGTTTTGGTACCTTCAATTGATATTAATTGGAATTTAATATCTCCTCCATAGATATTTGTTTCAATTGATATTTATTGTGGGAGTTTTGATACCTTATTGCTTTATTTTTCTTTACTTGATTCCGGTCAAGTATTATCCTCTTCTTGGTATCTTTTCTCCTAGTGGTATCTTATTTCAATTGGTTTGTTTTCAATCATGTGTTGTTTGATTTGATTCCTATTGATATCACACTTCATGTGTTGATGTGTTTTGGAATCAATCATATGTTGATTTGGATTTGATATAATTTGGACAACCTTTTGTGTCACACTTTGGTGTGCTCTCTTCTTGGTTTACTTGGTGTTTTTGTCCAAAGTGTATCTCGTTTGGTTCTTGTAAGTCTATGCATGCATATTTACTAGTATATATATTTTATGGCATGCTAGTCTTTCTAGTTCCAATATATAGGGGATACTCCACCGAATCCTAAATCGGCTAAGATGTGCATGAAATTCAATTTGATATCTATATGCACATATTTATGTGGAGTGTTTCCTATATATTGTAGTTCATCTAACTACTATGGAACCCAATGAGTTTGGGAACCATTTTGTACTTGAATTGTGTTTTAGGTACAATTGAGAAGCATTGGATGCTTGCCTCACTCATAAGGAAGGTGGTCTCACCATGTGATTTTAGGAGTCAAGCTATGATGACTAAAAAAGGATCAGCCTCGTCATCACCAATGCATCTCGGTAATAAGTATCTACCTCATGCATACCTTTCTAGTCTCAACCTTGTGTAGGTTGCTTCTTGGCATGTTAGCTTTTATGTGCAATTGTTGTGGTTTTGGCCTTTTTCCTTCACTTGATATATCTTTGCGATATTTGTGATGAAATTGCAAAAAACCTTTCTTCAATTGGTTTTATTTGGTTGTGATACTTGTTGCCTATCTCAAAGCATCTTCACTATCTCTTGTTCTCTTAGTGATATGTGTGATGTCTTTGATATTTTTGAAGTTCATTTATATACAATGAGATAAATTTGAGCCATGTGCTATGCTTTTAAGCAATAATCTCTTTTGTATATTTATGACTTCCTTTTGGATACCTTGTTCTCTTTTTCCCGAACCATTTCGTATGTATATGTTTCTTTGCGGATGTATATCTTCAATGGTTTGTCCAATTAGAAACCTATACATATGAGAGAGGTCACCTTTTAGTTGGTATCCTAATTCTTTTGAGCTACCTTGTTTTCATCTATAATTCTTTGGTGGCTCCAAATTTGTCTCATGAGTGCTTATCTTAT
Source organism: Puccinellia tenuiflora (assembly GCA_012064385.1). NCBI lineage: Eukaryota > Viridiplantae > Streptophyta > Magnoliopsida > Poales > Poaceae > Puccinellia > Puccinellia tenuiflora. The sequence continues at coordinate 223,144 of QRDG01000212.1, read as the reverse complement.
TTTTATTGGTATCTTTGCACTCATGTATTTGTTGAAGATCTTTGACTTCATGCTTACCATGGTGAGCATGTTGAGTTTATTGGCTAAATGATCTCACTAGCTTTTGGCATTTTCAATTGGTTTTAGTTTCCAATTGGTATCCCTAAGCGTGTGAACATATTTCTTTAAAAGATCTTCCTCTATCTCGGTTGGGCCTATCTTATGTTGAATCTTTGTAAATTGGTATCTCCTTATGGCTCAACCACATCTTTGGTGCAAGTGCTATGATTTGCTTTTGCTTTATGCACTCTTGCACTTGTTGCGTGTTCTAGATGATTTTGGGGGAGCGAGGATGCCATATTTATGCACTCCTCAATAGTGCATGAACATTGGGGAGCTTCTCCATTTTTATTTAGAACTCTCGCTTTGGATCTTTTCGATTGCTTTTCTCCTTTGTGGAGGTGTTTATAATGACTTCATCCTTTTGCAATCTTTGGATCCTCAATATAGTTTGATTTCCTCTCATTATTCGTCAATGAATAAGTGCATTTGATTTCACTCATATCTTGAGAAATGCACGCTTTATAGAGGAACTCATATTATATTGGCTCTCTAAATTTTTCTTCCCATTTCGGCAATCGATGCCAATGGGGGAGAAGTTTAGAGGGTTTAGGGAATTTGGGTTTTATGCTTTTGTTGCATTTGCCTTTAATGCGCTTGCATCCTTGCTTGTTTGTCTTGCAAGGATGCTTTATTCTTTATATAAACCCTCTTATAAGGGATTGTCATCAATTACCAAAATGGGGGAGATTGAAAGTGCATGGTTGCCCCCATGTGTGGTTTTGGTAATTAATGACAATCTCTATGGACTAATGTTTGCATTGAGCTATATTTGTAGGTGTGTCCATTTGCGTTGCTTGATCTCCATATGTTGGAATCAAGGCTAAGGGAAGAAAAAGAAGAAGAGTTTGTGTTGATCAAGGCTAAGTGCGGGTTGATCAACACTCATGTCCAAGTGAAGATATGCCGAAGAGTGCTTCTCCCATATTGGTGTATGGGGGAGCAACATGTGAATCTTCACCAAGCAAAGCGCAATCAAGAAAGGTGGTTCGTCTTGAGGAGATGAAGATCGTCTTCTTCGACCTCAAGTGGATTTATGCGCAAGGCAAAGGTATGATCTTGATAGGGTTTCTATTTTACCGGTCTCATGATGTTAGTGAGAGACCGGATTATAGGATAGATAACCGTACTATCAAGAGGGGCTCTCGACCGAATATCTTGATCGTATCGTAGTAGAGAGCACAAACCTTTGCATCTTTGCAATCATCTTTCTTGGTTGTTATTTGGATTTTATCCATGTGAGAATTTAGAGCTTGTGTTCATCTCCATACCAAGCTCTAGTTCATCAAAAACGGATTTCATGAATATCTTCTTGCGTTTTTGATATTGGAGGTTTTACCGGTTTGTCTCTTCTAAGAGAGGTCAAACTCTCTCCTTATGATTTCCTCCTCACATGATGGACTATGATGTGTATATGCATGATCTTGTAGGGCTTGTGATTATCTTTGAAACAAGCCCAATATCATAGAAAACGGAGTCTTGATGAAAAACTTGTTGGTTTTTTATGTTGGAGAATTTACCAGTTGTTCCTTTTTAGAGAAGGTTTACCTTTCTACATTTGGTTTTATTATCCATTGTAGGAATATGATGTTTCTCTGCATGATCTTGTAGAGCTCTTCATTGCGGTTCCAACGAGCCCAAGATCATCGAAATCGGAGTCCGAATGAAAAAGTTATTGCAGTTTTCGTTTTATTGTTTTTGCAGTTTTTCTGTAGGCCGGAGTCTCCGGCCCTAGACCGGAGTCTCCGGTCTGAAAATTTGTTTTTTCATCGAACGGGTGGCGCGGCTCTGTTGCCCTGCCGGAGACACCCCGGAATGACCCCGGAGTCTCCGGTTTGGGCCGGAGTCTCCGGCCTGGGCAGACCGGAGTCTCCGGGTAAGTTTCCTGCAACGGCTCTTTTTCATGGGGACCTATAAAAGGCCCCCTTCTTCCCCAAAGTGATGAGAGCTTCTTATCACGTCTTTACCCCCCATTGTTGACCTCTTGAAGCTTGGTTTTCTCTCTATTCCTCCATGATTCTTGCCTCAAATTAGAGGGAAAAGAGAGAGGAGATCTAGATCTACATTTCCACCAATCCATCTCTCCTCTAAGTGAGGGGAACCCTTTCGATCTAGATCTTGGAGATTCATTTGTTGAGTTCTTCTTTGTTCTTCCTCTCTTCTCCCCCCATAAGCATTAGTTGCTTTTGGTGGGATTTGGGAGTGAAGGATTTGAGCACTTCTTGTGTTCTTGCCATTGCATTTGTTGCATAGTTTTGTGCTCTCCACAAAGGTTCGTGGGATCGAAGTTGAGAAGCTTGTTACTCTTGGGTGCATTGTGTTCCCAAGAGCTTTGTGCCTCTTGGGTGCATTGTGTACCCTAGACGGTGGTGGTGCCGTGAAGACTTCGACTTGTGAAGCTTCGGCAAGATTTGGGAGCCCCCAATTGAGTTGTGGGTGCGTGCCCCAAAAGTTGTAAAGGCTCCGGATTCCGCCTCGAAGGATTCCGATAGTGGAAGGTGAACCAAACCCTTGGGTGCGGTTCATCGGAGAATAGGGTGAGGCCTTTGTGGCATCTTGAGTAGGCCTCTTGTTGCGAGCTCACACCCCTCCAACGAGACGTACTCACTTAACAAGGAGGAACTCGGGAATACATCCTCGTCTCCGCGTGCCTCGGTTATTTCTATACCCGAGCTTTTTCTTATGCAACTTACATTGTGATAGCCTTCGTGCTTGAAGTTCTATATCTAGCTATCACCTTGTTGCTTGCCTTGCTTAGCATAAGTTGTTGGTGCACATAGGTGAGCGTAGTAATTAGGTTGTTGGCTTGTTACACATAGTTTTATTCCGCAATTATCAAGCCTTAAATTGAAAAAGTGTAATTGTCTATTCCCCCCCCCTCTAGGCGACATCTCGGCATAGTTTGTTCTTTCACAATGTTTTGTTATTTCAAACAAGTCTTGTTTGCAATTGGAGAGCTCATAAGAGAGATGACCTGGGGACCAACTGGTCAAACACCATTGAAGATACGTGGGAGCCCAAGATGGCATGCATATTTCAAGGTGAGTGGTGCTAACTATTTATTCATGTCATCACATGATTGTATTGCCGCAGTTAGTCGACTCATGTGACTGCTAGAGTGTCGAGATCAATGGTTGCAACAATCAGGGGTAGGAATCACTATACAAGCCAGAATCTACTACGGATTTCGAACTCAAGTTCACAAATGTCTTGGTTGGGAAGGATCGGCCCATGATGATGGTCTTCTTGCATACAACATTGCTCAACCGTGAGATAAGTGGCACTGGAGGTAAGTTCTTCCTAAGAGATATTGGATATGCATGTCGGTGTAGGCTTCTTTCACCCTTGAGAAAAATCAGTTACCATCTTAATGAGTTATCCTTGAGAAACTATCTTAGGACCCCAAACATTCTAGCCTTAGAGGTGAGGTTGAGAGGGCATTTGATGTAGTGAAGAATTAATTTAAGATCCATAATCGTAAGTCATTCTACTCTTTTCTCATCCAAGTTAAGATCTTTCTTGCATGTTGCATTCTTTACAACTAGATCTTAGGGTTCAATCTTGATGAACATGTGTCGTAAGAGGCGAATGTGACAACTGATGATGTAGACGAAGGCCATGGTGTGCAAGCACAAAGTTGTTGTGGGCAGATAGAGGTGCCAAAAGAATCCGAAGAAGACGATGACGGCATTATTATATTGATGAACTTCCTCCTTGTCTCGCCATTGATGTACTTTTCATGTTGTTCCATTGGATTGTAATGATGAACTGTCACTTGTTTAGTAACTAGGAGTGTTACGATTTAATTTTGTTCTGCTGTGTCGGTAATTTTATTTGCTGGTGCATTGCTATGTTGTTATCTATGTGCGGCGATGTAGTTTGTTGGCAAGATCACTACTTGTGAGAAGAGGTGATCGTAACCATAGAATGCGAGCAACAAAACATGTGCCATTGCATCGTAACTCGTAAGTCATTTGTCCTCACAGGTTGGCAACCAAATGTTGGTATGAAATAACCACCTGATGCAATATGGTAAACCAACGAGATGCACAACCGGCCTCCCGACTTGGCCCAACCGGATCAGGCTTCCACGGGTCTCAACGAGTGAATTCATGAAATCGTTGAAGGCAACCAACCATGTCCGAAGTGACCTGTCAGAATGTTCTATCTGGAAACTAAATCAGGATAAATTATTATCATTGCGGAGCAACAGTAACATGGGTTTGCTATATATATCCTCTGTAGTCAGTTTGACATGAAATTTTATCATCTGGGTAAGTAGAATTTTCCGTGTCATCAGCGACAGTCGTATCCCAGTAACTTCCTTCCAAAAGGCATTGGCATTTGGAAGGTTCACCTAAGACTGTGAGGGCTCCTTTGATTTGGAGGAAATATGGAGAAAACGTAGAGGATAAGGAAATTTTCCTTAGTTGCTACTGTTCACACGTTGATTCAAAGGAATGGCGGAAGGGAAAATCAGACGAACTTTTCCTTTGGATCTCAGTTTCTATACAAAACGTAGAGGAAAAGAAAATCCACTCATACCTCAGTCTTTGGTTTTTATGCACAAGGAACGAGGCAAGGTTTACACCCGCCATCCTTTCCCGTTCCAGTGTGTTCCCTATTCCTTTGATTTCCCTATCCTCTAAATCAAAGAGGCCCTCAGAAACTGAAGAAAGATGTTCCAAGCTAAAACAGCTTGCCAGAACGTTTTATATTATGGACTATCATTTTTTGAATGGTTCAATGAAATGATAATGATAATAATAAATGGACAGTGAACATGAGCGACCGATAGATTACCACTGTAACTTAATCATTGGTGTAAGGTTGAGGTGATTAAATACATTCGTAAGTTATTCCTCTGTTCCTCTGGCAAAACTATGTTGGCGTCTTTAGAATCAACATTTTTCACCAGTTGCTGAGTTGAAGTTTCTGCTGGAGTTCATCATGCTTTCTTGGACTTGGGCTTAGTGGGCGGTGGCAGGAACACGGCCTTGAAGATCCACGCAGCAAGAATGGCACCAATAAAGGGACCTATCCAGTAGACGTACAGCTGCTCCCAGGTGTTGTGTCGATCGTTAACATACGCCCAGCCAAACGCCTGCACATGACATTTCAATGAAATCAGTTAGCTGGGAAACCATGTAAAGAATCAGAAGATACAAGCTTTCCATGCTATTCAAATCAGATTACATTAGATGAGTAATAGTAGCATGAATCCAATTTTAGTACTACTTGACACGAATCGTCAATTCTTTTAAGATCTGACATTGCACCAAGTTTTGGATGCGCATAAGGTAACTTTTCTCCCAAGAACTAATTTGAAAGTAGTACGCAAGTAAACACAATAACAAACTTCCGTATGACACGCATCGGGTTGTTTTTATTTTCCTTTTATGCCACAGAATGTTATCCAACGAATGTTAACTACAGAACATCTTAGAGTTGGAAGTCTTGACTTTTCAGAAAAAGTTTTAATCGAGTCAAAGATAAACTGATGCATTGGTAGTTTCACTATTATGAATTCACTAGTGATGTAACCTGTGAATGTTCATTACATAGGTGTGTTCATTGCATATTTATGCCACTTATATGTGCTCCTAATTTTTTTCCAACAAAACAAAGCTGTAATATCATTTTCAAACCTCATCAAGTTATTTATGACTCAGGTGTACCGGCTAATAACAATGTTACTTGTAAAGATATACTGAGTACAGTATATTACAGTTATCAACAAAGTATTGAATTCAGTTGACTCTATAGGATCTGTGTTTACTTGGTCATGTACTTCACAATGGGCTTATGCCCACACATGGACCCGGAGACGTACAAGCCGCCGTTTTGGCTTGCAATCTTTTGTTTTGTTGGCCTCCGGGCTGCTTAAAACTCTGTACAAAACTCTCTTTTTTATCTAATCGGACGGCAGAACAACTGCCTTAACCTCAAAAAAAAAATACTTCGCTATGGACTGAGAGAATAGTCTTGATGTTATATTCGCAACCATATAAGTTTTTTTTTGCGAGAAGAATCCAGTTCTATTATAAAAATTCACAAGTAGTACAAGGGATCCCAAACAGAACAGAAATTACGTCGAGATCCTTGCACCACCAAACGATCATTACTGCCGCTGTTGCCACTCCCCTATAGGAGCCAGCCTGACTTTGTGATGGAAGCCAGGAAGTCTTCATACACGTGCCCAAATGCAGATGGACATGTCAAAGGGGAACAAGACCAGATTCTACACGTGCAGGCGTGCGAATTCATCCATAAGGACGTTCCCCCTAGGCGTCGCCTAATCCTAGGGGGAACCCCGCGCGGTAACGGTGACGGAGGGATCTTTCTCCTGAGTGGTGGTCCCCTTCCCTCTTGTGATGGCAGCCGTGCTGAGCCTATGGGGCTTGATCCTGGCAGTAGGTGGCTTGGCGGCTCCCATTTGCGGTGACGGTTTGGCACCGTGATGATGCCGACAACACTGGGTTGGACGGCGGTGTCTGTGTCTCCTGATGATGCGGCGCCGCGGCGGCTAATGTGGGTGTGAGAACCGCGGCGGCTAATGTGGGTGTGAGAACCGCGGCGAGCCGGTAGTGCAGCACCGTGGGCGCCTGGCGTGGTAGCCGATGGCATGTGAGTCGGTGCTCCTCGTCCTACGGGCCGAGGTGCTTGGTGTGTGGAGCCAGGCGGCCTGGAAGTGGCATCTGTGGTGGCGCCGTGGTGCTGTTGGACCGTGATGATGTAGCGGAGACGACGAAGTGTTAAGCCGACATAGCAACCGACAGTGTGTTGTACCAAGTACCTATGGGAAGGGACTATATGTGTGCGGCACTCCGTATGAAATTGCTGCCCGTCAATTGGAGAAGTCGTCGAGGAGTGCTGACACCTTCCTCCCCAGTCAGGGTGTCGTCTCCATGGGAAAACCGAGATCCGGGTCGAGATCGACGATGGCGGCATCTTCAACGTTGGTCCTTTGTTGGAAGCATCATTTTGAAGACACTTTTTTTGGGGTGGGGGAGGAGGGGGAGGGGGAGCTGTGGTGCTAATTGCTCAGGATTGAGCTTTCAAGGCGCAATGTACGTCGTCGGTGTCTTCGAGATGGTGCCTTCCTCGGGACCAACCAAATCCTGCCATCCACTCGCCGACTACTCAAGGCACACTAGGGTGGAGAGTACGTCCATTCAGAGAGTTGTGATGAAGTAGTTATTCTTCGGAGGTGATCGACGTTGCTTGAGACGTGGCCTTCATGTTCTGCTTGGTCTGGTATATTTCGGATTGTGGTTGTAGCGTTTGTGATGGCTAGTTTTCGAATTGTGGTTGTAAGCTAAAAGCCGTTCTAACCGCTTGGATACTTCTCGTATAAAAATGATACACCTTCCATGGTATATATTCTACTCCCTCCAGTCTGAATTATAAGATGTTTTGGATATTTCAGTATTAACTACATATAGACCGAAATGAGTCAATCTACACACTAAAACGTGTTGATACATGTGATTCATAAAAAAAGGTAAAACAACATATATTTTAGAACGGAGCGAGTAGAAAATAAGTCAAAGGGGAACCGAAATGAAACAAGTAACATTTGCATCACCAAATTCAGTTGTGTCGAGATTGCAGTTCGATGTATCAGCTTGGGCAATCAAATGAAAAAAGATGAGCGTGAGTGAGTGTACTGTACGTTGGCAGGGTTGATTGAGGGTCCCGTGTATGCAGCACCGGAGAGGATGAGGCAGACGCTGGAGATCGAGAGCATCCCTGTCTTGACGATGGGGTTGCGGGGTCCCTTGACGACGACCCAGAGGACGGCAAAGGTGATGACGAAGGTGAGCACCCCTTCGGCGACGGCGCCGGTGTGGGGATCCACCTTGAGCGAGGGAGCCCCGAGCATGTGCTTGTACTGCTCCGGCATGAGCTCCGAGATGGCCAGAGCTCCACCCACGGCGCCGGCGGCCTACCAACCAACACAGATTTGTTAGTTGCTGGTCGTCGTCTTACTGATTGGATTTTATTTGATTGATTGCCGGGAAAGGTGGTGATAAAATGGCAGGCAGATCACCTGTGCCGGTAGGCGGATGGCGATGGAGAGGAGCGAGGGGCTGGTGAGCCCGGCGGCGTAGAAGGCGGCGACGTCGGTGGGGTTGAAGCAGGCGCCGCCGAGGGCGTCGCAGAGGAGGTTGAAGGCGAAGAGGAGGAGGCCGAGGATGGAGACGGTGACGAGGAGGGCGTAGTAGATCCCCTCGTCCAGGCTGAGGTAGGCGGTTACGGCGGCCGACGCGGCGCCGAGCGTGGAGGCGAGGAACACCCACAGGAAGGTCACCACGGCGTCCGCCGCCGCCGCGCGCACCGCCGCACCCATCGCCATCGCACCGTTCCTTCCGTCTGCTGCTGCTGAGCCTTTTGTTTCTCCTATAAAACAAGGAATGCCGGCTAGTCCTGGCAGGTCTGATCGTTTCTTTTTCTTTTCATTTTGGTTTTGGATCGGGCACGCAACACAAAGAGAATCAGAAAAGAGGAGGAGATTGGACTGAAGCACGCCGCCGTCCGTCACTCTTGCCCTGCCCAACAACCCAACGAAACCCCGACGATGCTGCTATGATCCGATACACAACTTTGAACGTTGAATTCAGAACGAGATGTTGATTGATCCTTGGAATCATTTTGTCAGACGTCATGGCAAGTTGTTTCACACAGGGATGGGCCGATTTCCTTTTATTTTGGGGCGACCACATGCATCAGGCCATCCGTAATGGGAAACTCCCAGATCGTATAATGCATTCCACGTCATCAGCTAATCATGGCGGACATCTACCTTTTCTTATTTTTATTTCTTTCCTTTCATTCCATTGGCCAGCACGTCCAGAGTAGGCTGCTAATTGGACGATTTTAATGACTTGCCTCGTTTAGCTGGTCCAAAAGCCGTTTCTAAAATAAGATACGGTTCCACCCCATTCCTTATTTAATGAGGGTGACACCTAAGTAAAACAGTGACGTGGCAATTTAAGAGATGGTCCAACCTGAACCATTACGGACGGCATCAAGCCACCCATATGTTATCGTGCTATATGCAAAGCTTTGCAATAGAGAAACACAAGTTAATGTGCGATGGTGCTTGTCCCACCAAGAAGACGCCCATGCAGTGTTTTGGTCCTCGTCACATGCTACTCTTTATCTTGCCCCCTTGCATTGCTTTTCCCCAACTTAAGATTTTGGCGGTTAACATCTTGTTTTGTACTTCTTGTTTTTGCTTTGCCTCTTCTCAAGATCTGGTCGATCGTTGCCCAGAACTCCACAAGCCGAAGTTCCTAAGTGATACTTTTTTTTGTAGGATGTCGTTAATTGTTACCATGTCACTCAAGATATGACATGGTGCTATTGAGAATCTTGTATAGCTATCCATCCTTGAAAAAATGACGAGATTGCTCTTTTTCGAAAATGGAGGTTCAAACCCCTAGTCTCTGCATCTAAAAGATACACGCAACCTTGTTTATTAAATATTGAACCCAAAACCACCACACCACACTTACAAACTCGACAATGGGGAAAATCATGCAATGACACAACAACGCCTCACCAACTAGATCTTGGGCTTCACGGTGCTGACCGTATGACGTATCGGAAACAAACATCCGGGACAGCAAACCCGAAGCGAGCTCCACTTTCACATGCTTCAGAAGCCGCCACCATCATCGAAACTTCGACCCATCTTCAGGGCAGAGATCCGCGTGATCCTTACCAGGACAACCATCAATGTCGCCACGGTGCCAAATAGCGCCACCGCTCTGCGCTCGTCCATCATAATGCATCTGTCGTCGAGACTGCGATGCGCCCTCCCGTCGAGAACCATCGTCAGCGTGGTAGATACGACGCTGCTTCTCCTCAGGGCCCCTCCAGTTAGCACTTGCTCAAAAAATGATGCCCCCAAGAGGGGGTGTGGCACCGTATGCTACCATCATCTGACCGAGGAGATCTAGATGCAGGGTTTTCCCTAGCTAGAGCAAACGACCACTCCAACGGAGTTGACATGGTGCTCCAACGCTACCACGCCTCCAAGATCTCACCGGCAGATGTGAGCTCCAAAATAGTGCCTCCAAGTAGATAGACAATGCTACACACCACCACTGTCTAGTCCGACAAGCCAAATCTTCGGTTTCCCTCAGAACTCGACGGGACTGCCAACATGACGATACCCTCCAAACAGGCTAGTGGTGCCCGAATACGTTGCCACATCATCTGTGAGGGTATATTAGGCCAAATAATGTTTTTCTTGGCGACAGTCCCCCAAACCAGGAGATCTGGAGGTGTATGCAACCGTCGAAGGCACTCACCAACGTAGAAGGAAATGTCGCATCAGGGCCGGACAAATCCGAAACACGGTCCAAATCCATACAATCTGGCCGAACCAGAGGCACCACTGCAGGAAGAGAGAGGATTCGGAGCGCTTGCTATGGATCCGCCGCCACGCCATCGCCAGAACCAAATGTCACACGCTGATGGTGATTCACACCAAAATCAAATGAGAAGCAAACTTAGTTGACTTGTCTATTATTTAAAACCCTAAACTCTAAACAATTTTCTCGGCTGTTTCTAAAATCATGGGGGAATGCTTATTTGTACCTCATATTGGGGCAGTGGTCGACAGAAACGCAGCGACGATGAGTAAATAATTTGGTTCCTTACTTTGTACTCTCCATCCGTTCCTAAATTTAAGATCTTTAGTTTTTGTTTACATTCACATGTATATAAATGTATTTAGACTCGTTTTAGTATGTATGTTCACTCATTTTAATATGCATCTAGACAACATGTGTAATACCTAAAACATCTTACATTTAGGGAGGGAGGGAGTATATTGGTACAACGTCAAATATTATCTAATATTGAAATACACTTCAATTGATCTGGAGTCTTTATGTTTTCAGACTACTTCGTAACTATTGTTTCATACACGTGAATGTTCACATACATTATATTCATATACCAAAAAAAATGGGTCGTCGGGCATTCAACTAGTTTCTACTCATGTGTCAGTACCACCAGCGGCACTGCCAACGCGTCAACCATCAACGCCCACTCACGTGGAACCCCTGGGCCAGGCAGGGGCCCATCGATTTGCCCACCTGGCGAGATCAGAGGCGGGAAATCGGAGCACACTGGCGCCGGGTAGATCTCCCTCGACGGTGCCGGCAGGCTCGATCACCCCCTCGGCCGACGCGCACCCTGGACCAACTCTACCGGCGAAGCACCAAGAACCGTCGAGAGGAACGCACCAAGCGTCACCACCCCTCGTGGCGCACTTGGGGTCTCCCCACGACGGTCCCCCGCATCGTCAGTCGACACCAGCGAGCAGCTGCGAGCCCGCCCTGCGCCGCCCTCGGCCACGGAAAGGGACACCAGCGCCCGACGCCCCTTGCGCCGGCGTTGCGTGTGCCCCACCCGGGGAGAGGCCGGCGGGCAAGCCCAGTCGCCACGCGCGTCGCCCGTCGCCACAGGAAGTCTCCGCGTTAGACACATCATCCCTGCCAACTCTTCTCTCTATTTCTCTCCTCACGTTTACTAATTTTGCCTAGGAGCACACGTAGAGATGAACTCTTGCATGAGAGGCCGCTCCTGCTACTTTTTCATGTCTCTCTCCTCCATGTAGGCAAAAAAAATGCCACGTAGACGAGTCTCATGTTGAGTTTACATCGGTACTCCAATTTTTTTTGCATGGTAATACATGTCTCATTTATAGATAAACATCAAGTTACAAGACACGTAAAAACAGAACTGAAAAGATAGAATAAATCTATATGACAACCCAACGTCTATCTCTCTCCTTCGATAGCACCGTAGCAACCACCAAAGAGAAGCAAGACAGAACACCTCTTCACCCGAGCTCAACGTGGCTCCATCGCTGATGAAAAACTTTTTGGACCTCCAAAGTAGTTTGCCATAAGACAAACTCATTCCCGTTGAAAGAATCAGACCAGGGCAGCACGGCCCCGGACACGCCATCAAACTTCAGAACTGGCACCTCCGCACGACTACGACGTTGAAAGAGGGAACCAGAACTGTCAGCCTTCAACCATAAACCTAACATAAGATACACCATCTTCCAGCGTTGTCACATGCGTACATAACCGTACTCCTGGACGATCTAACCTCCCTGCTCCACCATAACGTCGGCCTCCACCATAAAACGGGTACTCCAATATAGCAGTGGTCATCTCAACTACGACCGGTAGTCTGTACCGTATTTTCTTTTTAAAAAGGTTACTCCGTAGCTCTTATATTTTCCTTGAATATTGAATGGAACAACGACGAGACGAGACGACGAACCATCGGCTAGTTTTCTACTAGTAGTAGTGTGTCAATTTGTACAGATTAATCCTACATCGAATCAGACCACCGAACGTCGCTGCGTGACGCTGCCAAGCTGTGTCCGCGCGTGGGCGAGCGCTCCGGCGACGTCGTCGTCGTCGGGCACCTCTCGCAGCAGCGCCTCGTAGTCCAGCACCGACGCCTCCCACCGTCCCAGGCGGTCGTTGCACGCGGCCCTGCGCAGGCGAGCCTTGCCGTAGGAGGGCCGCGCGCTGAGCGCGGCGTCGCAGTCGCGGAGCGCGGCCTCCCACTCCCCGAGCTTGCACCGGCACGCCGCGCGGTTGCACAGCAGCGTCGCGTTGCCGGGGTGCTCGCGCAGCCCGTCCTCGTACGCCGCGCACGCCTCGCGGAGCTTGCCGGCCTTGAACAGCGCGTTGCCCCTGCTCCGCGCCGACGCCACCGCCTGCGCCTGTCGCGCCGCGCCGCCGGCTTCCCTGCTTCCTGGGCTGATCCGCACTGCCTCCTCGGACGCAGCCACTGCCGCCTCCAGCCTTCCCATGGCCGTGTCGACGAGAGCGCGCATGGCCAGCACGTAGCCACAGCTGCCGGCACCGAATATCTCGACGTGCCGGTCCGTCCCCTCCTCGGTGCCGACGCCGTTCTTGCCGAGGACGGCGTCCGCCTCCTCCGGCCTTTGAAGGTATAGCAGAGCCTCCGCTTGGTAGCACGTCAGCTTTGGCGACGCGTCTGCGCCGGCGGAGACCGCGGCCTGGACGTCCCTAAGGAGGCTCTTCCAGCTGCCGCGCCGGCGCGACTCGTCGCACTTGGCGACGAGCGCCTGCAAGGCGTGCGCCCTCGACATGTCTTCCGGACTCGCTTCTTGTGTCGCCAGCTTGTACTGCTTCGCCGCGCGGTCGCCGTGGCCCGTCCGAAGGTAGAGTGTGCCGAGCCGGTGGCGAGCACGGCCGAAGGAGGGGTCCACCTTGATGGCCTCCCTGCAGTCAGCGATGGCGTCCAGGAGGCGGCCCTGCGCCATGAGCGCCGCCGCCTTGTTGCTCCAGTACGCCGGCTTGCCGGAGTCGACAGCGATGGCCCGCTCGTAGTAATCCACGGCGTCCACGTAGTTGCCGGCCATGTACTCGTCGTTGCCCTTCTTCTTCAGCTCCTCGGGGTCCTCCCGCACCGACAGCGCGCGGCACAGCACCGCCTCCCTATGCTTCGGCTTAGGCTTGGGCTTGGGCTTCGGATTGTCGTTACTTCTGGAGGTGGTTTGCAGCTTGATCTCGTCGGCTGTCATGGGCAGGAAGTCGAGCACGTCGTTGCGGTTGGGGGTGACGGCTCCCGGCGCGCGCAGGTTGCCCAAGCTGCCATAGAGCATGACATTCCCCGACGACGCGCGCACGAGCGCCGGAGAGGATGCACCACCATTGTTGTTGTTGTTGTTGTTGAGATGATTGCTCTGCCGCTGCTGGCGATGTTGATGGTGGAGATGGTTGCTCTGCTGGTGCTGGTTATGGAGAGGATGAGCGACGGCGGCTGCCCTGGGCTTGGGGGGCACGGCGTCGTGGGTGGTGACGACTGGGGCGGAAGAGGAGCGGAGAGAGTTGCTGCCCCGACGACGGAAGATGTTGCCAAGGCCGCAGCCAGAGCTCTTGCCGCCTGCGTCGTCGTCCTCCAGCCCCATTCGGATGCGGCACGCCAGCGGGAACTAGCTAGCTAATACATGCGGCATGCCGGTGCCATTGTCGACCATGCGTAATTGTTGCTGGAGAGAGGCAAGGAGCAACACGCGGGGTTGCTCATTTGTTTCCACCTCTCCCTATTTTTAGACTCAACAGGCGTGCCAAACCTCTTTAGAGCATCTCCACCAGAATCAGGAGGAGTGTCTAAATAAGAAATGCAGCGGCATCAATGGGGTACTGGACAAACTTTGATGAACGACAGCGTGTCGAAATCGTTTACATGTGGTGGACATCAGTGAGGCCTAGAAGAATGCCCACTGTATGTTTGAATATCAAGAGATGAGCAATCAATAGTCCACGCAAACCTAGTCTAAAAGTAAAAAATGCATAACTTTCAAACCAATCGTTCAAATCAAAATCGGTTTTTATCGTAGCGTTCCTCGCGACAAGATCTACAAAAGTAGACCCCCCATGGATACGTTCCGATAATTATTTTTCAAAAAGCAACTTTTTGTCACGGTAAAGCAAGTTCATGGTGAAAACATGCTTTTCTATCTAGAAGTTGCTTTTAGAAAATATTTATCAGCATATATCAGTATAAGATATTGTTTGAATGTCTCAAAGAAGCATAATTTTCTATTATAAACCACTAAGTTGGATAGTTGCTTTTCTAAAAAGCAACATTTTGTATGAAAAAGCAAGTTTTTACCTTAAACTTGCTTTTGCGATAGAAAAGCAAGTTTATAACACAAAGTTGCTTTTCAAAAATAATTATCGAAACATATTCATGTGGGATCTAGTTTCGAAGATCTCGTCGCAAGGAGCAATACGGTGAAAACCGATTTTAATTTAGACGTCCAGTTTGAAAGTTATGCATTTTTTAAATTTGCAATAGATTTTTGCATGTGGCTGATGAATTGGTGATACATGCAGAAACGGACAAAAAATCGCTGGTTCAACAGCCTGCGGTGCCGCTCAAGGCTAGTGAAGGAAAGGAAACCTTCCTTTTTTTTACGCGTGCGCTCGGTAAATCTTCCCTGACGCGCGAGCGCCACCAAGTCGCGTCTTGTTTGATACTAGTGTTTTTGTGGGATTAGAGGGGATATAATCCCCACCAAACCCCAAATTCCCACTATGCTAAAAACATGTTTGGTTCTAGAGTATTGAGCTAGTTTAATTCCCCACTTATCCCCACTTTTCCCTAAGTTCTAGTGTATTTTTTCTAATATCCAATACACTATCTATACCTAGTGTATTAGTGGGGATTGGGGTTTTGTGAGGATTAGAGGAGTTTAGTTGAAGGTGGGGGTTTCACCCAATCCCCTTGGGGATTATCCCCGTTAATCCCTATAAAAACACTAATACCAAACAAGGCCTGAAGGGGGTGAAAAACTGACAGCAATCGAGCACAATTATATAGTTACCCATGGAGCGCAACTGTCTCCTCAATTGTCCGCAGGGTTCGTCAATTGCACACAGTTGCAGACGAGGTGCAACTCAGCACGTAATTACGAATAGTTGCACACATAGCGCAACCGGCACTGCAATTAGCCCCCAGTCGCGTACAAGGTGTAACTTGACCACCTCATGTTGTGCACGGGTCACGCATAAGGTGTAACTTGATCACACTTAGTTGAACATATATTATTTTGAAAAGTCAATAGAAATAAAAATATTTTTAATACTATAAAAATAATTTGAAAGACCCTCATCCACTTTCTCATGAATTTCTATACTTATCAATTTGTGTCACTCACTTCTCTATCTATCTTTTGTCCCTGACTCAATTAGGAAACAGGAAATAAAAACTAAAAACAAATCCTAAATAGAACACGGACATGCCTAAGAAGTCCCAAATGGACAGAAGCCCATGAGCTGCATCCGCGTACGTGCTTAAGCCCAGCAAGAGGAAGCCCTCACCAGCCAGTATTGAAGGCCCAGTCCAACCTAATACCAGACAGGAGCTCGCTCAAAGCACACAAGGACAACACCCACTAAAAAATAAAAAATAAAACACGAATCGTGATGTAATAAATCAACAGTCACAAAGGTGACTAAGAACTAGCAAATCCGAAATATTATAGGATCAGGGATCTGGAGCTAAATAAAAAGAAGTCAGCCAACTCACGAGATCAAATCTGAGCTATAGGGGGGATTCGGGCACATCACCGATCCTGACAGAATAGCCATATATAATAGAGAGCGCTTTCGAAATCTGACAGACAGGAGAAAGATAGTTTTCGCCCTCGTCTCTCCCACACACGAGGCGGCGGTTCCCAACTCCCAGATCCAAGTCCGCCGCCGGTGATTCCACCGCTCCCCTTCCTCTCTGATCGCCGTCCAAAAAGCGAGGGGGAGGGGAGCTCTAGCTCTCGTGCGTGCGTGTGTTTAGTCTAAGTTTTTTCTAATTTTGAGTTTCCTCCATCGGTATCATGGTGGAGCAGATGATGATGGTTCTAGTAGTAATAATGGTCTTGTAGCCCATGCTCTTGTTCGTCGGAGGTTTGGCTGGAACTGGCGAGAGACTTGTGGAGTTCAAGCTGTTGGAGCGACTTCGATCTGGCGTAACGTCTTGGCGTGGTGGTGGGGATGGGTCGTTCTTTGAGTGCGGGTGTCGACTGTTGCAGATCTGCGAAAGATGGCGAGGGATCCAGCCGCCTGTTAGAGGGCGGGGTGGCGTTGGCCCCGGATCCAGTGTTGAAGAGGCTCGGAGGGCTCCTCCAACCGATGTTCTTAATCGGGTACGATCCAGTCTTACGAGGCTGGTGGTTATCGCGACTCGTTAACGCCTCATGGCAAGGAGTTTCTTCAACGTCAAGGTGTGGATCAACTACTGGTGTTCTTCTTCTTCGGCGACGACGAAGAACGTGGTTGCTTAATTGTTGCAACGAGTGCGGTATGCAGCAGTACAATTGGTTGTATCCTCCTAGTCTTCTATTGCTTGTATTCGTACCAACTATATATTCATATTATTATCAATACAAGTAATGTATGACTATGGACGTACATTGTAAAAAAAAACAGAGAGCACTTTCTTAGGATAAGGAAAAAAAAACCACCGGCCCAAGACGAAAGGAAGGAACTGGATACGAAGATGGCCTGGACTCGGCCGAGTCCGCCTATATATATACACCGAGACGCCGCCGCCGGTTCTCGAGATCCCCAAATCCGCCCACAAGTCCCGTAATCCCCACCTAACTTGACATCGAAATCGCTTGTCGCGGCGATCGGGGGCGATGGCCGACCACTGTTCCGAGGGCGTGGCCAAGTGTGCGAATGCAACTGTTCTGGTTGCCGTGACCATGGATGAGAATGAGAGCGACGAGCAGGCCATCAGCTACACCAAAGTTGTAGCTGCGACTCAGAAGGGGGCGCCAGGCACAGGCTTCTCTGAGTTGGGCAAGTTTGTTGATGCCAAGGCGGAGGCTAACAAGACCATGGATGAGGAGAAGGAGACTAAAGGCACAGTGCCTGATGCTACCGTGGAGCTGGCCTGTTCCAAGGTTGACGGCACTGAAGAGGTGAAAGATGACGACGACGACGATGATGCGTCCCTCTCTGACGGTGAGTATCAGTTGGCTGTGGACAGGGTAAACGAAAAGTTCGACAGATACATCGAGAGGTTGTGTGCTCGCTCAAAAGTATTGGTCTTCAGGGATTATACCGACGCTGATTTTGTTGATCCTGACGATGAAGAGGTGGTGTGTGCATGACCATGCCAAGGTTGAGGCTGCTCTGTGTTAATTCCAAGGATTTGAGATGAATACTTGCTCGTCTACCATTGTAGTATAAACTATATCATGTACTTGTGTCTGTTATTGATCCACCTATGTTTGCGTGATATTGTCGTTAAGTTATGCAGTGACCTTATTGTACTGATGAACCAGTGCTATGTGGGATCATTTACTATGCTGCAACTGTGTTCTCTATTAATGTGTAATCTTACTTTTGTCTTCACACAAGGGGCCTTTTTGGCTGATGGTGGAATTGTCCTGTGATATGTGAAAAAATCAAGCATCCTTTTTGGCGGGAGGTGTGCTGCCTGCGACTCAAGGGGATGCTCCCAGCGGCGGGAGGCGGTGCTGCCTATGGCAGGAGAGGATGCTCAATTGCTCACAGTGGAGGAAGACTTTTTTCTACAGTGCTTCAATATAAGAAGTTTTTTGCTTGAATCGTTCTGTAGTTTTGCTATAATAGTACACTTTTTTGCTACGATGTTTGAAGTCTCTGGCGACGTCTCCGGCGAGTTCTCCGACGGGTCTTTTTTCTATTTTATGTTCGAACCGTTATTTGCTGCAATGACACAATTTTTTCGCTACCGCGGATCGGAAAAATGGACACGTGTCGCTCAGGGGACTCGGGGGGCTGGGAACCTCGGATCCCCGGGGACGATAGGCACGGGCCTTTGTTTAATCGATCTTGTTTGTGCACGTCGCGGGATTTCTACCGGATACGACCTAGGAACCTCTAAGAATTTCCTTCTCTTGGTGTTTTGTGCAACACAAGGAGTTAGAGGTGGTGGAAAGTACATTTTTTCCTTTTTATGATGGGTAAAATACTAAAGTAAGCGTATAGCAATATGCTGTTTAGTTTGCAGCATAATTCCAGATGTCATAGAAAAATGTACTGAAACTGAACTATTATTCCTCTTCTGATTTTGCTATATTTCTAAGTCGCTGCAAACAATCACCTGATCTGAACATTTATAGATTCATAGAATTACAAAAGTACAAAAAAGTGTTGATCCAACAGGTAAGAATCATCCGATCTGAAAACCGAGTTTCATAGAAGTATAAAACTACAAAAAGATCTAAATCGAACGGACAGTGATACGAATTGAGAAATAGCTATTTCTAAATCGATCTTGTTGTAGCAACTTCCTTATGGGTTTCATCCTTGGTATCCTAGTCGCAAATAATATTTGCCTATACAAACAAACTGCAAAGAACCCTGATCGATAATTGCACTACTGTTTACTATTACTACTACTTTCTTCCAAATGAATCAAAGAATTTCTTAAACACTGCATCAATTTCTGGTCTCTAGCCCTCTAGCTAAGCTAAAAGTTTCATCACTTCTCTTTCTTCTCGTTCGTGGCGCCAGTTGCTCTGCCTACTCGTTGCTTGCCACATGAGCTTCCTCGGTAGGTCCCTCCGGTCCAGGCCGGATCTGCTCAAGCTGCCGCAGCACCTCCCGTGCATCTGGCCGGGCAGACGGCGACGGGTCGACGCACTGCAGCGCGAGCTTGAGCGTGTCCATGAGCTCGTCCCCGTCCGGCCCGGTGGACGCGTCCCGCATCAGCTCGACGTCGAACACCTCACTGGTCCACTCCTCCTTCACGATGGAAGCCACCCACTGCGGCAGGTCCATGCCGTTGGTGGTGTCAGCGGGCGACCTGCCGGTGAGGAGCTCGAGGATGATGACGCCGAGGCTGTACACGTCGGTCTTGGCGCTGGCCTTCTTGAGCTTGGACAGCTCCGGCGCGCGGTAGCCCAGGGCGCCCGCGGCGGCGAGCACGTTGGAGTTGGCCGCGGCCGTCATGAGGCGGGACAGACCAATGTCAGCGATCTTGGGCCTTGAGCCGTCGTCGAGGAGCACGTTGCTGGCGGTGAGGTTGCCGTGGACGATGCTCGCGTCGTCGTGGAGGTAGGCCAGGCCCCGTGCCGTGCCCTTGGCGACCGTCATCCGTGCCGGCCACTCCACCGGCGTGTTCGGCGCGCGAGCTGAAGAGAACGCCAATCAAAATCAAATCAAATGTCAGAACAACGCACAGTTGCAGAGTTGTTGAATTCGGCTGAAAGGATGAAGGAATCTCACCGTGCAACAATGCGGAGAGGCTGCCGTTGGGCATGTAGTCGAAGACGAGCAGCTTCTCCCCCTTGGGGCCGAGGTAGTACGCCCTGAGCGGCAGCAGGTTGGGGTGCCGGATCTTGCCGAGCGCCGCCGCCTCGGCCTCGAACTCCTTGTGGCCCTTGGTGATCTTCTCCCTCAGCCGCTTCACGGCCACCAGGCTGCCGTCCTCCAGCGTCGCCTTGTACACCGTGCCGTACGTGCTCTTCCCCATGATCTCCGCCGTCGCGCACAGCAGGTCGTCCGCCGTGAACGCCAGCGGCCCGTCGAAGTGCACCAGCTTGCCGCCCACATCGCCGCCGCCGGACTCCGCCTCCGACGTTCCCGGCTTCTCGCCTCGCCCGGCCGCTGCCGCCGCAGCACCGGCGGCGGCGTCCTTGCTAGACGGCTTCCCGCTGCGTGCTCGAGTGCTGCTGGTACCGCTCCTCTTCCTCTTCCTTATCAAACAACAGAGCAGGAGGCAGCAGAGGGACAGCAGTACGAGGGCGCCGATCACGATCCCTCCGATGATCAGTATGAGCTCCTTCTTGGTGCGGCCGCCACGGGGACCAATGGGCTCTTGTGCGGGCGACGCCGGCGCCGCAGACGGCGACACGGGGCAGGGCGCCGAAGAAGCAGAGTAGCCGCAGAGCAGGATGTTCCCGGCGAATGAAGGAGGCCCAAACTTCTGGGCTAGCGAGGCAGGCACCGCGCCGGTGAGGTTGTTGTAGGAGACGTTGAAGGACTGGAGCGTGGTGGTGAGGTTGGCGAGGCTGGCCGGGATCTCCCCGGTGAGCGCGTTGCCGGAGAGGTCGAGCGCCTTGAGGTCGGCGAGCGAGCCGAGGCCGTCGGGGATGGAGCCGTTGAGGCTGTTGCCGGCGAGGTCGAGCTCCTGCAGCTTCGTGAGGCCCGCGAGGGAAACCGGCACCGGCCCGTCGAGCGCGTTGTGCGCGAGGCTGAGGAACACGAGCTGGTAGGTCCCCGTGACGGCCTCTAGTTTCCGCCCCTCGTCGGAGGAGGAGGGCGCCTTGGATCCGGCGGCGAACGCGTCGGGGATGCGGCCGGAGAGGCGGTTGTAGGAGAGGTCGAGGAAGATGAGCGACGGCGAGCCCGCGACGTCGGCCGGGATGTCTCCGGAGAGCGAGTTGCGGCTGAGGTTGAGCCGGATGAGCAGCGTGGAGTTGGCGAGCGAACCGGGAACGACGCCCGTGAGGCGGTTGCTGCTGGCGTCGAAGGACTGCAGCGCGAGGCATCGGCCGAGCTCCGGCGGGACGGCGCCGGAGAAGCGGTTGTTGAAGAGGTAGAGGCCGCGGAGGTCCGGGAGGAAGCCGAGCCCGGGCGGGATGGCGCCCGCGATGGCGTTGTCGTGGATGCTGAGGCGGCGGAGGCCGACGAGCTGGCCGATGCGGGCGGAGAGGCGGCCGCCCAGGCCGCGCCAGGGGAGGGTGATGGCGACGACGCTTCCGTTGACGCACTTGATGCCGGTCCAGTGGCCCGAGCAGGCGCCGATGCCGGTGTCGTTCCAGGAGCGGAGGTAGCCGTAGGGGTCGGACAGGTCGTGCTTGATGGCCTGCAGGCCCTGGTAGTCCGCCTGGCTGATGATCACGCCGTCGCCGGTGGTGTGCGCGTGGTGGGCTGCGTTGGCGGTGGATAGGAGAGTGCCGGAGAGGCAGCAATAGAGGATGAGGAGGAGGAGCGACGCGCGCCGAGCGGCTCGGGCCAGCGGCGGCGGCGGCGGCGGCGGCATGTTGGTGTGATTTGATTGATCACCGGAAGATAATCAGAGGAGATTGCTGGTGAATGGGGAGTTGGATTCGAGGAGGAGGAGGAGGGGGGAGGACGGGGAGAAAGAAGAAAGCTGCGACTGCGAGAGCAAGCGGAGTGAACAGGTGAAGAAAGGAGTACGGGAGGCAACGGCTAGTAGGGCAGAGAGTGAGACACGAGTCCTCGCAGGTTCTCTCGCAACGGCTAGTTCTGTTTCGTTTCGGGGCGGGCAACGGGTCACTGGGATGTGGGACCGGACCGACCAGTTGGACTACTCGGTCAGCTGAGCTGAGCTCGCGGGAATCCCGTGCGCTTCTGCCTCGGGACAGAGACAGAGACAAGCGCCAGGTGTGGGCCGCTCGGGCCCATGAAGGTCACGAGCCGAACCTCTGTTTGTAGCTCCCCACCACCACCAGTGTGGTGTATGGTGTACCGCTGTCGGTAGTGCATCGAATGGAGCTGTTGCAACATGGTTTGTTCACTCTCGTGGGCACGCACACTATTCATCTCGACATTGGGATTCTTCACAGTATCGTCCATGCGAGTAGCAATGGAATACCAGTCCATTTGTTGGCACTAGTGTTCCAATCAAAAACTCAGCGAATGGACGGACCAAATCAAACAACTCGGACTACCAGCTAATCGAGTGTTACAAGCGATAGCAAAACAACGATAAAATTAACCAAAATCAAACCAACGGGGACACGAGATTTTAACGTGGAAAACCCTTCTAACAAGGAAGAGAAAAAACTACGGGCGCCAGCCAGCAATACTTCACTATTTCGGGGTGAGGTTACAAACGCGCCGGGATTTACAATGTGTGGCTTATCTCCGGCGGCGGATTACAAGACGTATTTATAGTGGTCCTGACCTAAACTAGGTCGGCAACAATCGGTGTCCTGGTCGGTTACAACTCGTACCGTACTGCGGGGGCGGCGCCCCCGCACCCCCGGCAGTCCCTGTCTCGGGACATCGCGGTGGGCTAACGCCTCCGCTTCACTTCGGCCCAAGCATACCGGCGACGGGCCTCGCTTCGCTCCGTCGTTAGCCTTCTCACTTATAGAAACGGATTTGGATCACCATAAAATAACATCGAGTTGTTAAGACCCCAGCTCATTTAAAGTAGTAACTCATGATCCTTATCTGATCATGACGGCATTTCGATTCCTGGGTGATCGTGATCTCTTGGAACCTATGGAAACAGCCAAATGTTCGCGTCTTTGGTAACACAGCTTCACAATTCAACGAGAACATTCTGGCGGCGAAGACGGTGGCAGAGCATAGCATGAGTTGGAGACCCGGACCTAGTATGAGATAGGACTAGGTGTGCGTTCCTGGGGTTTTAGCTACCCCTGCTGTTGTCACAGTCGGGGAAGCTCTTGTAAATCTATTTCCGCCTTTTATAAAAGTAAGGTACGTGATTGCTTACTCTCGAAAAAAACTCATGATCCTTAAAAAAAAAAACCTACTTCCTCGGTTTGAAATTGACGACGTTGATTAAGTATAATTTTATATTAAATCAACATCAATTAATTTGAAATAGAGGGAGTATAACCCATGAGCACGGGCCCAGCTAGTTTATGGATGATGGTAGGCATATCGTCGAATTTCCGACAACTATTGTAGCTGCCGGAACGGAGGCGGAGAAGAAGGACAGTTGAAGGAGAGGAGGGAAAAAGAAGAGATCGAGGAGCATCGTCGCCAATCAGAGAAGAGGAAGATGAGGTGCACCGACGTTGCATCTTATGGCTGCTTCGCCCCCGCAGTCACCCCGTGGCCACGCGTGCGGGTTGATCGTGGCCATGATCAACCGTGGTAGAGCCGGTTCGATCGATACGAGTTACACTTTTACTCGTTAAAGAAAACAAGCCTAATAAGCACACTAATAAATTGCTATGGAGGATAGACACGCTCGCAGAAACTCTATAGAGATCACATTTCCATACCACAGATCTTTGCCCACGACGACACATGACCCAACCAAGCTCAATAGGCCCACCACATGGTTCATAGTACCAACCATATCGATCCTTGCTCAACCACTAGCCTAGCAGGCGGCAACTCCACTAAGGTTGAGGGCCTATTTGGAAGGTATTCATAGGAATTTTGGAGAATTCCATTTCATTTCAATTTTCCTATGGAAGTCCTTTGAATCATAGGATTGAGGCCATCAAATTATTTAGGAATCCATTCCTATGCCCCCTATTCTATCGGAGTCTCAACATTAGCTCAACCTCATTTTATTTTTCTTTTGAGAATTCCTACAAAATTGTCAACATGAGCTCAACTCTATCTCTTTCTACTCCCTTTCCTAATTCCTACAAATTCATGTATTTATTTTTTGTGCATCATCCAAAGGCATCCCTTACAAAATTCCTGTATTTCGAAATCCTGTAGGAATTCGTAGTGCATGACATCTTAATCCTTTATTTTTCCTATTGTTACGTTTTGAAAATCTTTCAATTCAAAGAGGCCCAACATTCTAAGCAAAAGTAGTATGGGACAACATGTTGCTTGGTATTACTGACGGTGTCTGCCGACCGAAGAACTGAAGATCTTTAATCTATGTTTGAGTGCTCTTGCGGAAAAAAATTGAATGCTAAAATTACTTTCAAAATAGGAATGGGAATCACATCCGTTGTCATCGTGTACCTTGTCGTTAGGGCTAACTTCCATTGGTCTCAACTTCACCGACGACCAAGGGCGGGGCTAGGAGGGCTGAAGACCGGATCTAGAACAATTGGACAAGAGTGGAGGTATGTGTAATATGGACCAAATTACTACCCATGCATATAGGTTTCCTCTACTGCCTATTGCTCCATGGCTTCCGCTCCTTCTCCCTTCCCCAGTTAGCACGATCTATGACCATGAATCGAGCAAAGCACAACGTACTTCCGCCATCGAGTATGGAGTCGCCGAGTCGGCGAGCGCATGCAAAGGAGCCTCCTTCCTTGATTTTGTGCATATCGTGCCTATTTTTTTACGAGTTTCCTAGGTTTGACGAGCCAATGGGGAATTTAAAGAATCTTTTCAAGTTGAGTGTTTTTCTCCTTAAAGTTAACTAGCTTGCCGAGATCAAGCTGGATCATTATCTAGACCTAGGTCGCATTGAGCAAAATCAAGTAAGATGTGCAACATTACATTGTAAAAATGTTACACAAGGGACTTTTGTTTGCGCATAAACACCAACAAAACCACCAAGATAAAATAATGTGTTAATTTGTATGTGTGTGGCTAGACAGACATGTATGTTACTTCAAACACCCACCAATCAGACCCCAGGGAACACATGATTCAGTCATTTCCGGATAGGCATACATGTTCGAGCAGTGGAGCGGGGATGGTGCATGGTTGTTACTAAGTCCAGCGTGCAGTGCTCCAGTGGAGGCTCCATGAGAAGATATTCCGCTGTGACTGGGATTCAATGACTTCACATAGCATAGTCACAAATGTGACTTTACCGTTTGATGAAAAATGGATAGTTTGGATCGAATCATGTGGCATGGAACAATGTAGTCAATCTATAGTATTTCCTCCGTCCCGAAAAGGATGTCACATATTTCACCATGCATGAATGTATCTAGACGTGTTCTTGTCTAGATACATTAATGGATGGTGAAATCTGTGACATCCTTTTCGGGACTGAGGGAGTACATGGAACCGTAGCAATGTCACTATACCTAATCACCTTCCTCTCTGTTCTCCTCATGCTCTCTCCTAGCTTCCCTCTTCGGTGTGATGCCACAGAGATGCCGGATCTCGCTGCCATTCTTCACGAAATGGATTTCTCATGTTAGTCTCTAGTCATCCTCTATGTTTCCCCATTTGATTTGGTATCTCCATGCTCAAAGGAGAGAATCGTGGATTTGAGGTTGGGAGAGGCAGCATGTGGAAGAATGGCAGACTCGACATTGCCATGATGGTCAGTGGCGGAGCTAGGGGGCTGGCAGTGTCCAGGGCTCCCTCCATGACAGCAAAATTGCATATACATGTGCTTTTAATCGTAACAAATTTTTGTTTTGATATTGCTATAGTTTGGCCTCCCTTGAAAATGTCAACACAACATTGTTTTCATTTGGGTCATCTTTTCTCCATTTCCTTCATCGGCCACTGATGACAGATGACAGAGGAGGATATCTTTTTTTCTTTTTTTTCGAGAGTATGCAATCGCGTACCTCTTATAGAAGGCAGAAACATCTGATTACAAGAAATGACAAACCGTTGTATCCAATGTTTGTCAAACACCCCATATGTATTACAGAGGAGGATATCAAGGTAGGGCGTTGTTGCCATACAAACCTGGTTGTTTCTTAAAGGAATGGTATTTGCTTGTTTCTGAATCTGAAGATGATGTTCGGATGAAATGGGTTGTTCTCCTTCTACGGTGAATGCGTAACTTATGTACATGCACATGTACTGATGTACATACATATATGATCAATCATCGTCCACATCCGACATGACAACCCCTTCGAATGAAATCTTCACCCGTCCATCTTTAGCCAAGAATTTGTGTAATTTCCATTTCATATGAGAATGGTTAGGCTTCGACTTCACTCAAAACGATCACATCTACAACGTCTGGAACAGTACATTGCCTTCCTAACAAGGTAATGCAACTTTGTCTCATTGAAAGAGCATACATACTATCATCAAAATCATTCACCTAGATTCATCTATGAAAACTACATCGATCTATCTTCTTATTTGCGCGCAATCACCAATGAGACACATATGAGTTTTTAAAGAAACGATTCATGTTGAGTGTTTCGCTCCTTAAATTAATCGGCTTGTCAAACTCGAAGCCAGATCGTTATCAAAATCTAGTTGGCATTGAGCAAAAGAAAGCATGATGCACAACATTGCATGATAAGAATGATATATAAGGGCCATATGCCCATATTATTCCACATCAGTTCCAGTCAAACCATCAAGATTCAATTTCTAGTTGTATATTTGTATGTGCAAGGCCTCGGACAAACTTGTATGTTGCTTCAAGCACAAACCAATCAGACCAGAGGAAAATGCTTGATTCGGCCGTTTCCAGCTAGACATATGTGTTGGAGGCCATAGAAACGCTCAGGGACGGAGCCAGGATTCCAAGATAGGGGGCGCGAAGTTTGCTACTGCCCAATATCAAAATGTCGACAATTTTTATTAAGTCTAGTCTAAGTTTTTCTTAAAAAAAAAAGGCTTAGTTGAACATTTAAATCAGAAACAAACACGAAGCTAATAACTTCTAAAAATGGAAAAGCACTACACCTTTCAAACGAATCCAAATTGTTTAAATTCGAATTATAGGAGAATGGTTAGGCTTCGACTTCACTCAAAGATCACCTCTACAACATCGGGAACAATAACATTGCCGTTCTAACAAGGTAATGCAATTTTGTCACCATACAGCAATATCAACTACTAAATGAAACAAAACTAGATATGAATTTTGTCATCATACAGCAATATCAAATACCAACGAGACACGTATGATATGAATATCAATACTAGTAATAAGCTCAACTTCGTCAACATACAGCAATACCAAATGCAAAATGAAACAAAACTAGATCCAACAAGGTTCCTTTCTTTCTTATGTGTATACTGTATCTGTTGTTGTATAACTCGAATTCATCCCCTTCTAATCTTCTTCTCCTGCTTGTGGTTGGTGGCAACCCATATGATGATCTGAAAAAAAAAAAGCCAATGGCGACTTGTCTCTTCCGAGGAGCAGAGCAGAGACCTGAAGTCATCAGACGCGTGCTCCGGCGGCACCGTTGATGAAGGAAAGCAGGTTGAGGGTGGTGCCGCCGCCACCGATGCCCTGGTCGGGCACCTCGTCGAGAAACAGGTCCTCGGGCACGCGGAACGCCCCGTGCGCGCAGACGACGGCGGCCCCGAGCGCGAGCGCGGAGAAGATGATCCCGCCGACGGAGGTGAGGAAGACGATGAAGACGGATGCGGCGATGAGCCCGCCCAGCGTCTCCCTGTCGGAGAAGGTGCGTCCGAAGGCGTTGAGCGGGGCGGCGTCGGCGGGGCGGAGGAGGTAGAGGAAGCACCAGGCGGCGAGGAGCGCGAGGAGGGCGGCGAGGGAGAAGGGGTGCGCGAGGAGGGAGACGGCGAGGGAGAGGGCGACGAGCGCGGCGTAGTTGACGCGGAAGTAGGCGAGGTTCTTGCGGAGTCGGGCGGTGGCGTCGGAGAGGGAGTCCGGGCGGGAGAGCGCCGCGCGGTCCAGGAGCTCCGGCCAGGGGCGGGCGCCCGAGAGGGAGCGCTTGGTGGAGTCGTAGACGCGGCCGAGGAAGGCGCGCGTGGCGGCGGGGTCCGGGGAGGCGATGGCGTCCGGGGAGGCGGCGGCGGCGGCGGGGAGGACGGTGGCGGGGGCGGCGGAGGGGACGGAGGTGGGGAGGAGGGGAGGTGCGGCTGAGGCCATGGTGATGAGATCTCTGTGCTTCTTTCTCGCGCGCGATTTGGATCTGAGAGAGGCTGGCTGGGAAATGGGAATGGTTTTTGTATTGGGAGAAATGGTGGTTGGGTTTGGTTCCTTGGCACCGACGCACCACCGGGGGAAGCGACGGGTCAACGGTTAGGGACGGCTGCACCATTTTCCTTACAATTTTCTTGGGTTTTTACTTTTTGAAACTAATTTTCTTGGGTTTTTTACTGTTTACCACACGCGCAAGCTAGATCCATGAAAGGAAACGTGTCGGTGGGAAGAACAGCTCACTCCCGTGTATTACAAGCACAAAACAGCAGCCTAGAGCTACTTTCCCCAATAGTTAGGTATAGATGAAGACACGATGTGTTGTTGTGATGAAGACAAGGAGGAAATGGAAGAACACCAAACAAGTAGCAGACCGACATTTCCTCTTTCTTTCCTTTTGGACATCTCACCGACCTTTCATTGTTGAACCAGGTACAAGATCAGTGCATCCATCCTTCTTTTATTTATAGTCGCAATTACTCAATTAGACACTTACTCAATTAGGTAGACAGAAACAAACTATTCACCAGCATTTTGTTCTCTCCGAAAATGAAGCTTGTATAATTCCCCTGATACGACGCTACTTCCTAGCATTTGGTACACCTTTTTTTTGTTGAGCGAGAACCATTTTGCACCGCTGTGTAAACCACCGGCATGCATGACCACAGCAAAATGCACATCATCTTTACAGCCTCGGTGCATGAAATGTTCTCCATGAAACAATTGCCTTGCCACACACAATAAAGCTGAGGTTCCTGGGCACCTCCAGAATTGCCAACGTGATGGCATGTGACTTCAGACACAATAGTCACGTTTAGCTTTGCTAAGATTACAACCCTTCCATCACCTTTACAGCTTTCCTCCAGTTGTCGTATATTGAGCAAAATGCACAATTTTGCTTATGAAGAGGAGCTTCAACCTCCTTATCTGGTTGAAGAAAACTTCATACGATATGGTTTTCTCGCAAAAGAAAGTGTGTTTATATTCATAAAGCCACATTTGCTTGTAAATAAGACACAAGTAGGCCAAATTACATCAGTGGAGCAACGTTAGGTCCACTTCTCCTCTTGTTCTGACTGTGATTTCTCTGTTCACTTATATATATATATTCGAAAGAAACTTTGACCTTTCAAAATATCACGTGGTGGCAACAAGCAAGTATCAGTTCAGGGAGTAGATTATGAAGAACAGTTCAGAAAGAAAAAAAGGGCATTCCAGTCTGAAGCAAAACAAATAAGAAACTGGTCCAGAAAAACGGGGAGAGCTGACCGTCATCGCTTACTTCTTTGTAATATACAAACAATAATCATCCTTATTTAATGCTACATTCCTGTGTTAGTGAGTTGGAATAAAAAAAGAGCGAGGCTGCTCATGCCAGCCTTTACCTCACAATTATTACTAGTGACATCATATCTACAAGATCCAATAGTTTACGCCTCTATCTACAAGATCCAATTGTTTTAGCCTTGGAGTATGACAAAAATCTGTACATAATTAACATCATCAATGCACAACATGTGCGCATGCAAAAATTCGTGGAAAACATGTTTTTTGTTCACTTTGTACATGGTGAACATCCCACAAAGGAAAAAAGAAAAATACATTGGAGCTTTGTATTTGTAAGCTTGCTTGTACATTTGTTTAGATTCTCCAGTTTCTTGTACATTCCAAGGCTAAAACAACATTCTGCAGCAGGCAAACCAAGATGGGAGACTACCTACCTGGCTTCTCATCAGCGATACAGTCCCCATCTGCTCCAGTTATATGTTGCTACTGATCCTTGTATGATTGGTTAAAATTTTGCACTGTCAGAGATCAAACAATTAGACATGCATGGTCATGCATCTCCTTCCTCCATTAATCAGTCTCTGACCAAACTATTTTCCAGGGTCCTCCTTTGCTCCCTAACCTGAAAAAAATCAGATTTCTTTCAAGCCACTTACATATATTCTTATCCAAAACAAGAACCATTGCTTTCACTCTTTCTTAGTCTGGAACTTGGTTTCGTACAAAGCCAGGCAAGTGGGATGTTCTTAAAAAAAATCCTACCTCCAGAACCCGCCAATTGCTCGCAGTCCCATAAACAGAATAAGGCCAGCCCAGACGCCACCGAGACCAAACCTGGGAGCAACGGCAAGGAGGAATGCTGATGAGACAACCCCCGCAAAAAGCTGAAACGGCGAGTATACCAATATGGTTATGATCACAAATTTGCAGCTATAACCGATATGCGATAACACTGTAATGGCGAGAGAAACTGAACCGTGGAGTATGCGGCGTATGCGAAGTCAGAAACACCGTAGTAGAGCCCATCGAACACAAAAGCAATAGCATTTATTGGCTGAGAAATAGTGACAAACTGCAAATAGTAACATTCACTAAATGAATATAAGATCATCATGTGTTAGGTACTTGAGAAACAAAGTGTTGACTCAGAATTATCCTTACCCAGACTCCAGACCGCGCAATATCCAGAACTGCTGGATCATCTGTAAACAGCAAGGTCAAAGATCCAAACCCAAGGAACAAGGTTGCAGCAAGTGCAACACCAGTCACACCTCCAATCTGCAGGAAACAAGATACACAATGAGCTTATAACTAGAGCTAAGGAAGACGAGAAACTTCATCCTAACTATTGTAAATAATGTCATAACCTGCAGGACTCTGTACAAAACTGTGCGGGCTTGCTTGTAGTTCCCTTTCGCATATTCACTTGCAAGTAGAGCCTGCATTAAGTTACATATACTTCAAATACACATATGAAGATATGAGGCTAGGCATTATAGGTCAGTTCATGTAAGTGCATACCTGACCAGCAAGAGCTAGTGCATCATTGAGCAGAGAAATTGTTAACCAGACTTGCAAGCTTATTTCGTAGCCAGCCATTGGAACAGGCCCTTGCCTTGCAGCCAGTGATGTTGACAGCCACAATGGCAGGATTACTGCGATGGTTCTACCAATTAGCAGTGCACCTGGAGAATTGCTCAAGTTAAATTGGCTAGCATATAGGTATGTTTCAGCAACACGTAGTTGTAGATGCTTAATAGAGCAATAAGTGGAGTCGGATAATTGATATGTTTCTGTCCTTTTGTGTTAGATAAAAATTCCCCACACTGAAGCAAAATCACCATGCGTAAAGAGTCCTACGAAATTAACATAGGGATATAGGCCAACCAGATTTTAGGTAGCGGATAATGTCACCACCGATGATATTCCATGAGAACAGGACTAGTTCATTATTCAGCTTCCATAAGAGGATGAACGCTGCCAAGTACCTGAATATATGCAGGTCAAAATGCAAAGACTTTAGATGTTTGTAAATATAGATAACAAGAGTAAAGAAAAAAGGGTAAGAGATCCCATAGTAGTTTCAACGTACTCAGAAGTCACAGTTGCCAATGCAGCGCCACTTACTCCTAGACCAAGTGGAAAAATAAATATGGTATCCAGTACTGCATTTACTAGGTTGCCAGCAACTGCATGCATCACACATCCCTATAATTAGTTTCTCACTTCAACATTTCAAGTCACAGCTTTCGATATCTTAAACAGGAAGTCAAACATAACAACAAAAATCTGTTTACGCAATCTTACCCACAGCATACAGAGGTGTCTTTGTATCCATGAATCCACGAAATGCACCTTGTGCTGCAAGTGCTACGACGACTGGCGGAGCACCATATGCCCTTAAAGTAAGAAATTGCTCCGCCGGTGTTCGCATCGGTGAATCCTGTGTACGTTGTAAAGAGCAAAAGTTATATTTGATAAGTAATATTACGAATTATTTACAGTTTGTGACATTATAATAGTGCCATGTTTACATACCCTACATTTAAAAAAAAACCCATAAAAAGCTAGTGTTGCAGGAAAATTAAGTCCGTGTGTAGCTACTGAGCTGACAGTCTAACGCCTAATATACAGTCATAAATTTTAATCGGATGCTTAGGAAAATGTCAATAATACATGGGAGAGTTTTTCATTAACAAAGTAAGAATCAGGTTGTGGATACGACAATGTCCAAACACTTTGTTAGTTGCATGCTTAACTTTTGGATACTGTCATATCCAGAACTTTAAATTGGCACTGAATCGGCCAGGCACCACCTAAACAACTTCAGATCCGAGAAATTTGAGTACGACAAAAATTTAGTCTTACGTACGATAGGTATACCAATGATGTCCATCAGTGTCCCAGATCCAACAATCAGTCCCACCATTTCCATCAACCCAATGCCAGCAGCCAGAGCTAAAGATGTTGATACCGCAGGGAGAAATTTCCTTTTTCCACTTGCCTTCTCTCCGGTGCTCAGCGCTTCATCTCCTAGGTGAGAACTAAACAATAATCAGTGAGACGCAAACAAGCTTGCTGCTTTTAACAAGATAAACAGAACCCCCAGCTTGCTTACTTTCTCCTACGCTGCTAAAATTTGCATCCATTGCTTGCTGCTCAGCAACAAAGGATGTGGTCACATTAAGCAGTGGCACATTAAACAACTTGGACACCAGGTTAAAGACAGATATGGATACACCAACAGCAGCAAGTTCAACCGAGCCTGGGAGAGATAGAATTAAAGATCGTGAGATGAACATATAATTGCTCCTCAACATACAGTCAGAAACAATAAATGTGAACTTTATGCTGCTCTTGTGA
This sequence comes from Puccinellia tenuiflora, assembly GCA_012064385.1. Taxonomy (NCBI): domain Eukaryota; kingdom Viridiplantae; phylum Streptophyta; class Magnoliopsida; order Poales; family Poaceae; genus Puccinellia; species Puccinellia tenuiflora. The sequence goes on along the minus strand of QRDG01000212.1, from coordinate 190,348 downwards.
AATTTGCACTGAAATTTGTCAGTTAGTAGTTTCCCAATTTCCACTACCAATAACCAATGTACCATGAACCTACTCAAGCAGTTGAGCTCAATGTGCAAGGTTATTTAGTTACCGATATGGCCGACGAAGGCAGTGTCAACGAGCGCAGTGATGGGGTCGGCGGCGAGGGCGAGCACGGCGGGCACGGCGATGCCCAGGATGTCCATCCCAACCTCGTCAAGCCTGAACCACCCCACCACCCCGCGCCCAGTTTCCGCAGCCTCCTCTTTCTTCCTCTCAGGCTTCAAAGCCTCCCGTGAAGCCTTCTCATCCTCCTCCTCCTCCTCGACCACGCCATCGACGGCCGGCTTACCGCGGCATCGAGGAGGGCGCCACCGGTGAGCGGCGCGGCACCGAAGAAGGCGGCCAGAATAAACGGTGGAGACACGGCTGAGCCTCAAAGGTAACGGGGCTAAGGTAAACGCGGCGGAGGCAACGGCGACGCCGACAACCCTCATCGGCGCCGGCGAGGTCGCTGCCATGTGTGTGGCAGTGTGGGTGCGCGGGAGCGTGTGGACGGATACGGTGCACGTGCGGCCTGTTCTGAGGGGAAGAGATGCTGAGTTTGCTGGGCCACGGTGTTGGGCCGTTACGACCCACTCCCTCTTCTTCCCCCTCGGCTCTGCTTGTGCTACGAGCACACGATCTCCGCCGCCGCCGCTGCGCCTTGCTCCGGCCACCGCTTTCCGCCGGGTGGAAGGTATCTATGATTGATTGGCCTTTGTGGAGTCCGCCGCTTGCACTTGTATTAGAAATTTAGAATCCAGCACGAGAGTTTGCATCGTATGAAGTTCGCGGGGTGGTACCTGAAGATCGCCGCCGGCGGTGCGGCCATAGGCGCCGCCATGGAGCTTTTCATGATCCACACCGGATTCTGTGCGTCCCTAATCCAATTCATCATCCAACCCCTTCCAGTATCTTCCTTTTCCTCACGTCAGTAGCGAGACCAACTTCTGTTGCTTGGTGCTCCACTGCCTATGCAAATTGCTTGATGTTAATTTGGATTGCTCTGTGCCATTTTCATCTTGTCATTTTGTCAAGTTCCTTGGCTTCTTTGGTGGATAACAAATAACAAATTAACAACGCCAGTACTGCTTTCTGTTTTGTTGTATCGTACAGATGAGAAGGTAACTATGCTGGAGTCAGAGAAAAGAGCATGGGAGAGCAGCCCAGAGGCACAAGCCATGAGAGAGGCCTTGAATCCTTGGCGCAAGAATGATGAACAAGAGAGAAGATAGTCACCCATAGGCTCATGTGTACTCCTGTCAAGTAATTGCATTATCATCCTTCAGTTATATCGTGCCCCCCGTTTAGTCAGGTATTGATATGGTTATATGGATGCGGCATCTTTGCAAATGTTTGAAACATTTCTAGTGCTTCTCTGAGCACAATGTTTATAGAAAAATGTTCATACGATCATACTGGAACTCTTATGCCATTCTCCATAACACAAAAATATACCATAACGAAGCATGTTTGCTGATAATTGCTACAGTATATGATAGTGTAGCAAAAATGCTGTATGTCTATTTGTTTGTGTGTGTGATTACTGGCTCTTCCATGGGTTGTTGGTGCTGAAGTATGATCGGGATCGCTAGAATTGATATCATCAGTTCATCACCATTTTTAGGCTCAATCCTAGCATGATAAGCAATTTCAGAACTGTCATTTGTAAAGTCGTAAACATGGAGAAACGGAGGATTTCATGCAAGACCCCATATGAGAGAACAAAAAACGAATCAAAACTAATTTAATTCAACCTTCTTGGTCGGTTCACCCCCCTAATTAACATCGATGTCCTGTAAACAGAGTCTGGTTCTGTCTTTTATATACAAAGTGCTAAGCGTAATTTTCTGCCTTGATGAATCTCTTAATGGTATTCACAACATTTGTTGCATCTAAGAGTCTACCTGGAACTTGAACTAATACTTGTACAAGCTACCGATGCTCTGAGACCAGTAAGGAACAGCTCGACGGAGTTCCTCTGTCAGCCGGAAACCTGGCTATGGTGCTTAAAACTGGACTGTCCAGCAGCATAAGCTTGTCTTGTTCTGAAGAAAAGTACTATGCTTGATGCCAACCCCAGCAATGTGATGCAACCCCACACGAGGAACGTGGTTGAGTAGCACCTTGCACCCATGCACACTATCATGGTTTCAACTCTGCCAGTGCCGTTATCCAGTACCTTCTTCCTTAGCCCGTTTGCATCGTAAACCAGGGCGGCGATCTGTCCGTAGAGGAGTGACCCAAGAGGGATATTGGTGATGAGGATGTTGTGGTTCACCCCGATGCTATTCGGTCCAAAGAGCTCAGATGTCACTGACACTGCCGCAGCAAAGATGAACCCTGAGCTTAGGCCAATCAGCGCCGTTCCTGCTACCAAAGTGTTCTCGCCCTCTGATTTCCACATTAGGAAGAAGGCTATTGGCATAGGCACCAATGCAAATGCGAGCCACCCTGTCCGCGCAAATGACACCTTCCTGCATGCAGATTGCATACATAGTATAGTCAGTTAGGAGGCTATTTGAATGAGAAGATACCTGTATGCATATAGAGTAAGAAAGAGAGACCTGTGAAGGAATTCAGGAAGTGCCGATAGAAGGCGACCGAAGAAGGAGCAGGAGGAGTAGATGGCGAGCAGCATGGTGAGCTGCGATTGCCGGTGCAATGACTGTGCAATCTGCCCCAAATTGTTGCTGTACACAAGCCCAACAGTGGCACCACATATATAGGCTGTGTAGTAGAGCCAGAAATCGACGCATCGGAGGAGTCTCTTGGCGCTATGCTCCTCACCAAGAACCAGCACCCGGCCCTTCTCCAGTATAGTCCCAGAGCAACAGCACTGCAGCTGGTACTCACTCTCGGACTGAACTTTGCTTGTCAGGAGCGGCTTTTGTGGGTCGTCATGGTTGAGTGGCATTGCAAGGTCTTCAGGACCACGGATGTCCACATCAGAACAACTGGAGGCGACAGGGATGATGAGAGGAAGGGCGAGGAGGGCCATGGCGCCCGAGAGAACGACCCACGCAGTGGAGCCGGTCGAGGTGAAAGACCCGAGGATCACTAGATATATGCCGGTGACGACGGCGAGGATGTAGAAGCCGAGAAAGACACGCTCGTCATGCTCGGGGGGCACACTATGGAGGTTGCGGCGGTCCTGTGGGCGGCAGAGGAGGATTGCTGGGAGCGCGAGGAGGGAGATGGCGAGAGGGAGGATGGCGTTGAGGAGGAGGTAGACTGAGGGGGAGGAAGGGGCGAGGGCGTTGGCAAAAAGGGTGTAGAAGGCGGCGCTGAGGCCATTGAAGCTTGTGGAGAGGGAGAGGGCCAGGGGGCGGCTGCTGGCGGAGAAGCTGCGCGTGCAGACGACGAAGCTGACAGTGTTGAACCAGCAGATGCTGCAGCCTGCTACCAGGCAGACCAAGAACACCTGTGATTCAAGTGCAGCACATAAATCAGAATCATTCCACCTGTCGATCATATTCAGTTTGCTAATTCCACACATATTCAGTTCAGTTTGTGTACTTCCAGTATATTCATTTAAATTTTCAAAATGTACACAAATAGTTGCCTGTTCAGGGAGATTTTGTAGACTTATCAATCCATAAAGTTAGTGCACGCAAAATGGTTTCTGTATGCTCTGTAATATGTAATTAATGCATCTATATTATAGAGTGATAATCCTGATCATGGGCTTTTAAAACATATCTGTGGAGGTGGGTTGTGGGTATTTATTTTGCAAGGGATAACTGAGTAGTCAAGACGTGGTTGGGCCTTGGGGAGTGCAAGGGCTAGCAGGAGGCGTGTGCATGTGGCGTACTTGCTGTGAATTTCTGTTTTTCTGTGGTTGTTGAAAGTTAATGAATTTGTGTGTGCAAGGTCATTTTCTCCGCTGATGTTGTTATTTTAAATTATTTATACAGATTGTGTTATTAGTTTTTTGTAAAAGAAACTGCTACCTCGGTTCTTTGTACTATGTAAATAATATGTGACTTGGCACAGAGCGTGAAAGTTTACTAACATTAAGAAATATTTTGATTGGTAAGATGTAAATAATATCATTAAATTTGGACCATTAATTTAGAAGAAACAAATAGGAGCGTAAAAAAAGGATACAGTGTGATGACTCCTGTGAATTTTATGAATTAATTGTCTCTTATGCTCATCTGGTAGTCGAACTGTCAAGATGCTGCCGGTCCATGAAAAGTCAAGGCATGCTATTATCACTCAGTGAGTGACTGTGAGTGAACTCCCATGCCATACTGTCTCTGTATTGGATCTAAGCTCGCCATGGCCATGCCTACAGCATGTAGAGCTCTTTGCGCTGTACAGTGCAGGACTGCAGGCGCAGCTACTCAAGGAAGAAGATAAAGATGGCTGGGTACTAAAAAACCTGAGGTCACGGGCGGCCGGCCGGCCGGTAAACACGAACGGTCGACCTTTGATTCCTCCTGCCCGTACACATTGCTTTGACCTAATCTCGCGGATGAATCACGGCCATTGATTCCTCCGAACTACGTACTGTACTAGATTATTCTACGAGTAGCATCGATCAATGCGTACGGTAGGCATGCGTACGGTAGGCATGAATATGAATTGGGTAGCTAGCCCGCGCAATCGCGGTCTCTTTCCGTCCATGAATGATGATTGAATGTGATACATACGCGTGAATGATGGATGAGTGAACACGTACGCACTCGACAGATAATGTTTGATTTTTGATTGAGATATGCTTAGTACTCCGTAATTGATTAGCTAGAGGAGGAGGGGGAGGAGGAGACGTACGACGGGGTAGGGGATGGCAGGCGGCGACGGGTAGGAGGAGGTGGAGAGGAGGACGCAGTACTGGGCGGCGTAGGCGGCGAGCCCCAGCGCGGCGGAGAGGAGCAGCACCGCCGGCAGCGGCATGTAGAGGAGGGCGAGGCCGGAGGACCAGCCGAAGACCTTGCCGAGGTCGGAGGCGGTGGCGAGGTAGTTGAGGGACTGCTGCGAGACCCCCAGCGACGACTTGAGCGCCGACGAGTAGGCCGAGAAGTCGAAGTTGGTCCCCGTCACCGCCTGGATCCACACCGTCGCCACCAGCGCCGACCACCGCCTCCACTCGCCGGCGTCGCCGCGACCGTCTTTGGCGTTATCCCGTCCGCGCCACTCGCACCTGTCGTCGTCGTCCATCCTCGCTCGCCGTCGCCGACCGGCCTTCTCTCCTCCGTTTTTCTATTCTCGGCAGGCCGGATTGACTGTATGTGTATGGGTGCAATTAAATCACACTAGCTAACCCGTGTGACTCATCGATCTCGCTAGGCTGCATATATATATGTGCACGTGGAGGATGATGGATGCCTGGGCGTGTATTTCTTTCTACATTTTTTTTTTTGAAATTCCAGATCTATTAATAATCATAAATAGCAGTACAAAAAGGACCAAAAATAATAAAAATTATAAATAGGTCAATGGACCACCTAGCGACGACTACAGACACTAGCGTGAGTCGAAGGCGCGCCGCCGTCCTCGCCCCTTCATCACCGGAGCCGGACAAAACTTGTTGTAGTAGAGCTTGTTGTAGTAGACGGATGGGAAGTCGTCGTGCTAAGGCTACAAAGGACCAGAGCACCAGAGCAGCAACCATCGCCAATGATAACAACCGTAGATCGGAAGAGACTGACCTGAAAACACACCAACGAACACGAAAACGGACTGGATCCCAGGAGATCCGCCGGACAAACGACTCCACGCGCTCACCGTCGGCGCAAGATGCACTACCTAAGCGAGGATAGAGCGGGGAGGACCTTATTCTGACTTCAGGACGTAGCCGCCGCCTCAACATCCCAAAAAAGACATAGAAAAACAGACTAAACAAAGAACGAAAAACCTCCCGCCGGCGAGAGGCCGTGGTCCGCCACACCTCCGAGGACCTAGGTCCACCGGAGGCGGGGCGGACCGGCGGCGACGCCGACAGAGGGACGGAACCCTAAATGGGTTTTATCTAGCTCCTTTCGCATCGCCTCTCTCCCTGGCGGCTGCGTATTTCTTTCTACATTCATGGGCAGTGAGGAGCAATCGGTTCAGACCGAATCATATATACGTGCACATATGTAGGATTGATTGTGTAAGAGTTTTTCGTGAGGTCTGAACTCACGCGTGTTTTCCTTCGAAAATACTCTACAATACTGTGAATCAAACATCTTCGAAAGGAAAAAAATCCACATGATCTAAATTCTACGAAATTTCTTAGAAAATCCTGTGAATCAAAGGAGCCCTAGTGGGATGAATCAACGCATCGGTATCTCCCTGCGAGGGGTTAAAATAATCGATGATAGCATCTTACAGGATGGCATCTTGACTGGAGTTTATTGTGATATATATGATGTAGCTTTTGTCGAAAAATGTGATGTAGCTGGTTGGGATGTTATAAAGTTCTCTATTAGCGTAGTAGTTATGAAGTGGTTTCTAGGATCACTATATGGCGTTATGAGGAACGCAAACAAGTATTAGTTCTTGATCCGGAAGGTTCTGCAATATATGTGGTGACTTTAATTTAGTTAGGTCCCAAGAAAACAAAGTTAATGGTTTTCAAATGGTCCTACAATAAGGGCATGTACAATGGTCTTATCATCGCAGTGCAATATAGGATAATTGCTGAGTTGGAGGAGAGAGAAATGAAAAAAATATGTTTGTCTTCTCTTAGCTGAGAGATCATCTCTTAGCACAATTTCTCTCACCACAATTTTAGGGATATCTAGTTATTAAAGATAAGGCTAAAAATAACTTATTATACATCATGTTTTGTTGTCATATCGAAACTACTGTGGCATGTTAATGATAAGACGGTCTTATCAACAATTGTACATGCCCTAATAGGTGCGTCGTGACTTTAATGGGGAAATTTATTTTTTGCCTTCCTTTACTTTGACCACTTTACAATTTGCCCTCATTTACTTAGAAATCACTTTTTTGCCACTATGTACTTTGTATCTATATTATTTGCCCTTTTCAATTATTTTCTTGTCTTTTGAGGATTTAGGGAAAAGTTCTACGATGGAATTGCCCCTGGATGCATACCTGACTGAGATTAAGTCACGGTGCTGAAGAACCCTATCTCGCAGCATGTCGGCGTCGCCGTCCGCTGCAGAGCCGTTGGCGCGGGAGAGGACGGCCGAAGGGGACAGAATTTGGCGGGGAAGGGAGCTCCGGTTCCGGCTGTCGCGCTCTCTCGTACAGACGCTGGAGCTGAGCTCGTGGCCGCCGGTGTCGGGCGGAGAGCGACCGAGGGCGGCGAGCTGGGCGTGGTGGCGGGGAGCAGCGGAGGGAGGCGAGCTGGGCATGACGGTGGGGAGCGGCCCTCAGTGTTGGGCGGTAAGCTGCCGGGGACGGAAGCTAGGGGGGGGGGGGGGGGGTAGCGCCATGGTTGTTCTACTCATGCTTGCAGTTTTCTCCTGATTCCCGTGTGCAGCCATGGGCAGGGGCAAATTATCAAGTGTCAAAGTAAACCGTGGCAAAAAAAAGTGAGTCCAATATAAAAGAGGGCAAATTGTAAAGTGTCCAAGTAAAACAGGACAAAAAATAAAATTCCCCAGCTTTAATTTAGTTACTAAAGGTCTCAAGAAAACAAAAGTATTGGCGCTATGCATTTTAGGATCACTGCATCCAACATGAAGTAAGAGCTTAATAGTTTAAAATCAAAACCAGTAGGCGAGAGGACAGTGATGAATTCAACCACGGAATTCATTTTCATCCATAAATTTGAGACTCTAAACCAAATGGAAAAGATGTCCTACAAAATCAAATAAAATACTAGTACAGTGTTAGCTTGCAGAAGTATTTAAGAATAAATACAACGTCAGAGAGTCTAGTTTCTATGTCAAAATACACTCCATTCAAAAGTGGTAATGGCAGAGCCGAGACGCGTAATGTTGGATGCGCTGCGCATTGGTGAGTAAGGTCAGGGCATTGGCTCCGAAAATGACCACCCCTTCATCAAGTTTGTAGGTGTGACGACTTTTATCATGGCTTCCGGTGGATCCTTATAACTCTTTGTAAGGTGTTGTGGTTTCGCTTCTATTATTAATTAAAAAAATCGGCTGTGTGCATCATTTTGATGCAGAGGCTCGGATAGAACCTCCATTTCGAAGAAAAAAAATGTTCTTCTGGCCACAACTATAAGAAATTGATCTATAGATTTTGTAAAAACAATTATTTTATTTCTTTTTATATAATCCAGGCCTCACAATCCCATTCTTTCCATCATAGCATTGTCGAGTCGTTGCCACTGTCGTCACCGCCGCGAATGCCACCAAGCACACCACCAGTCCATGTGCCGATGTCAGCTTCAACTGCCCCATTTGCGGAACCACGCCACACAGATCGTTGAGGGAGAAATCGGTGGTCACGGGGCTCTCTACGCTCATGTTGGCGATCGCCCGCATGCTCGAGACTAGCATGTTGTGTGGCAGGGGAGACCCGAGCGGTCCGGACATGCGCATCGTCATGCGCATGTTGCGCAGCGAGACAGGCGGCGACATAGGTGACGTAGGGATGTTGAGAGCATGTAGTATTTGATAGAATCTTAGATATCTCCACCGTGGCAAGCATCTCCATCGGCCCCGGTGGAGATGCTCTTTTTTCTTGTAGTTCCCGTAAACAGCTTACGGTGTCTCGCTCCATTATAGAGGCCGAATAGAAAGCTCTCGCCAATGGTACAGCTGAACCTGTTTGGGTGCAATCCGTGCTTAAGGAGCTCGGAGTTCATCAGTCTACACCACCCATTTTATGCTGTGACAATTTGGGCGCCACATACTTGTCCGTCAATCCGGTTTTTCATGCCTGCACCAAACATATCGAGGTCGACTTTCATTTCGGTCACGAGAAGGTTGCTTTGGGTGCGCTCGATGTTCGGTTTATAACATCAGGGGATAAGTTTGTCGATGTCTTGTCACTCATCAGTTGCTTACTCGTTTTTTTTTGAACAAAACGGGCAATTTTGCCTAATTTTATTTAAAAAAGTCGAAGAGAATTGACCGGTTCATTTGTAGGGGAACCGGCCGAAAACCCGTACAAATGCACCAATGTCGTCATGGAACACGACCACATTGGGAACACCACCACCGCCAACATGGCTACCCACGCGAAACACCAACGCACAAGGAGATCGCGTTGAGGTTGCCGTAAAGCGTCTTCGTCGTCAAACCTCCCCGAGGCGGCGATTCTGACATCATCCGCAGCTTCCCAAACAGAGCCTCACAAACGGCATCGGACCACGCGGCCTATGCCAACAATTGGCCACACGCGCCAAGGACAGACATCTCCAAATCCGACGACGAGCTTCACAAGGGAAATATGCTGGACTTGCGCCAACGGAGAACAAAACCCATCGGACACGCCGGGAAGACCGACTACCGAAGTCTAGCCGCGACCCATCTTCAGCTCGACGCATCATCTTTGCCAAACTGCACATTTGGACCTAGCACAGCCGCCCGGCAACAAGCCCTCTAAACTGAACCCCGGCCGTAGGCGACTCCGCGACGATGCCTCCAAGAAGGAAAGAGATGCAGTAGCGCCTCCATCGCCTGATCCCGAATCTGAGGTTTCCCTTCGGAGTCGAGGCCACAGGAGGAGTGAGCACACCTCGACGATGCTTTCAAGAAAGTCCGCGACACCCGCAGGCGTCACCATCGCCGGCTACGGCCAGAACCAGAGCAAGGATTTCTCCCGGAGAAGCTCAACAACCTGCAACCAAAAGCTGCCACCCACGAACCACCACCATGCGCGCCGAAGCCTGCCGACCATCACCCATGTCGAAAGCAGCTCCGCACCTCCAGGCCGAGCACACCGGTGCAGCACCGAGCTGCTGCTAGAACAAGCCGAGCCGCAGATCGAAGCAGACACCGGAAATCCTCGCCACTGTCCACCTTCCTCACCGCCCACCGGAGTCGACGTCGAGGCCACCATCCCAAGAAGAGCCGACGGCCGCCACGCACGCGAACGGCCACACACTCCCCCGGCCTCCTGCCGGAGGCAACGGCGCCGTCGGCCACGGGAACAACTGCCCAGATCTTCGATCCGCCGCCGCCGCCACCCGCCGCGCCATCACCACCGCTGGCTCCGCGAGCGCGCCGCCCACGCAACCGCACCGGCTAGCGCCGCCACCACCTGCCCGGGGTCGTCACCCCGGCGTCCAGGCTCCGCCGCGAGCTGCGACCAGAGGATCCCCGCCCCCCATTTTCAGAGACGAGGCCCGCCGCCACCGCGGCAAGGGCCGGCTGCAGCGGCGACGAGGAGGAGGAGAGGGGGGCCAGCGGGCGGCGGCGCTAGGGTTTCCCCCGAGCCGCCAGAGGAGGCGACGCCGGGGTCTTTACACAACGCAACTAGTATCTCAAGTTTTAAACTGCAGCACATTGCTTACTCATTTTCATTTAGATTGAGGGGTGTATTAGATAGAACCGGTTCACCCGATAACTTGACGTATAAGTATGTAACTCATACATAGCTTGACTTGTACGTAATTAACCTGTAACCTGTACCTTTTTTGACTATATAAAGAGGAGATCTCCGATGGGGCATAGTATGGCACTCTTTTCAACTTGTAGGTTTAGGAATTTTTATGGAAAACCGCCCTCGTACTTGTGGGTCTTCGTTTAAATCATCGGCTTGACTGGTCAAACCTTGCCACATCATCAAATATGTGGTTGTCCCGTAGAAAGTGACCGTACATTGAGCATCCCATGTGTCTTTGATGACCGTAAATCGACATTTTCAAAATAATAGTAAATTATACGGACAAGTTCAATGGTGACCGTAAATCGACATTTTCAAAAACAGTTCGGGAGGAGTTTCATTAGAAGCTTGGAGACCTATGGCGTCCTCCCCACCAGCCTCTCCCCCGATCTCCCCGTTGGCCACAGCCACGGTGCTCCGACGGCGAGGGGGAGAGCGACAGTTAACTGTTCTCATTTACATTTTGTACTCCCTACATTCCATAATATAAGATGTTTTAGTAGTATAATTATCTACCTAGTAAACCAGATTTGACACTTGGATTTCTTCTTCCACTTCTGTTTACGAGGCCTCTTAATTTGTAACGAACACACGACCTATCGACTTAATTTACATAAAATGTGACTACGAATAATCTTTGATAAACTTTATTCAAAACTGGAAGCAATAGAACGAAGCAGAGCAAAAGTTACACGATGCTGCATAGCATCAGGGAAGGGCCAGCGTGAGCGTGTGTAATCTATGCGATGGTGACGGACTGGTAGATCTGCTGCATGACCCCTCTGAAGCGGTCGATGTCAAGGATGACGTTCTGGCCGTCGAGGAAGATCTTCCACACCTTGTCGAATCCCTGTTTGTGTATGGACATCGGATCGGTGAAGACGACGTGGTCCCTCGGGTACACATCCTTGAGCGTCGTCTCCTCGGCGGTGGCCTCGTACTCGACGTACCGGAGCCCCATGTCCGGCACCGGGCGGCCGAGCTCGTGCCAGCACGGCCACTTCATCGCGCCCCACGGGATGATCTGCATCACCGTGCCGTTGAACGGCAGGAAGACCATGTTGGTGAGCCCGGCGCCGTGCACGCCCACCATCACGCTGCACGAGCTCACCACCTCCGCGAACCTGGCCATGTCCCGGACCATCTCCGGTCCCGCGGCCACTACCTCGAACCCGACCTCCGTGGCGGTCGCCATGGCCACCGCCTCGTTGGTGATCGCCCTCGAGTGCCGCCGTAGCACCATCACGAGACGAGGCCTCTGCCCGGAGCTCCGGTTCGCGGGGGTCGCCCACGCCGCGTGTTTCAACGAGTAGGCCGACCGGAGGAAGCCCCGGAAGTCCATCATCGTGTAGCCCTTTCTGGAGAGCGCGGGGTTGATCCCTAGCTCCTGGTGGCTCTCGGTACCGACGCGCACCGACGGGAAGCAGCGCACGGCTTCGTCGGCGTCCATGTCGATGACCGGGTAGGCGGAGAGCGCGGCGAGGAAGTGCCGGAAATGGGAGACCCACTTGCGGTTGTAGTTGGTGGCCACGAGCTGGACGTGGCCGTCGTACTCCCGCGCCGTGTTGTAGAGCGGGATGACGATGTCGGTCATGCTGTGGAAGAAGTTCTTGCTGTAGGCACCGGTGGAGAAGACCACCGCGGGGACGTCGTGCGTCACCGTGCACCGTGGCGGGGCGGTGTCCGCCGTGGCGCCTGAGCGGATGGTGACCTCCCGGACCGCCCGCATCGAGTGTGTCTCCCACTTGCGCGGGTACGGGCGGATCGCCACCGTCCCGTTCTCCGGCTGGTAGCTGTCGTCGGAGGCTACGACCACGTAGACGGTGGCGGATTTGCCGTGCATACGGACGTCGCCTTCCATAGCGCAGGTGTTCATGCGGTCGCTGCTGAAGTTGCAGATTAACTTGCTTCTTCGTGTTGCTGCCACACCTGCGTATGTCAATTGTCAATTGGTGGAACATTTGCAATTGATCTTGGGTCTGGCGAGCTCGATCTGTTCATGGTTAAATGGCCCCATGATTATACATTATACAGACGTGGCATTGAAGTTAAGTGACAGGATTTCAGTTTACAAATGCATGTACGTACACGTACGTGAGATAGGGCATGCAGGAGAGATGATGTCAGGCTCACCTGAAGACGAAATGTTGTGAACAGTTTCATCTGAATCTTGGGTAACGCTCTGAACCACATTTTCCTTGGTTGCACCTGCTGGATACTGGACTTGGTTACTCGTTGTTCCGTTATTTTTTGACAG